>VZUI01044518.1:0-43447 GCA_013401135.1 Cettia cetti | reverse complement strand
TAGACGGGGGGGGGGGTGCAGAGAGGAGAATGTCCAAGAGTCTTGTGTGTGGGGTGACCCTATTCCAGTGACCAATGAGCAGTGGCTCTTTGGGAGTTCTCTGTCACTATTGTGCAGCAGTACAGCTCACTTGCAACGCCAGGACTCACTCACTCTGGCTAAAGAAGTGAATAAATCCCCACAAATTGCTATAATAAAGATTCAGCCCACAGACTCCGTGGCGTAAACACACATCTGGTCTCTGTTTGTAATGAAATCAGCTGAAAGCACCATTGTGCATTAATAACAAAAATGCTCAACATATTGCTACCAAATAAGCTCTGCTTGTCTTGAACTTCTATTGTCACATGTTAATGCACTTTTAACACTGATAAATGATGAAGTGCTAGAAAACATTCATCAAGGGACTTAAGAGTCAAAAGATAAGCATTACTGCAGCATTGTTTTCTATTCCACCAGTTCTTTTATAATTTGGGCAGAAGTTAAAAACAGAAAGTCAGAGGCACAAACCAAACATTTCACATTGAGCCTGCCTTTCTTTGGTAAAGATTTCTTAGCTATGGGGTTTATTCTGTACTTGCGTGACATGAAAAAATCTTTGAGGATGCATGAAAGGGTGTTTCCTTTTTCAACAACTCAGTGCTTTCCATATGTCCACCCACCTCCTCCTCCCTTTTCTTCCTTTTCTTGCCACAAACAAGAAATGTCATTCACTCTAGATTAATTCCACTCTCTAGACCCTCTCCTTTGCCTTCCCTTACCCTCTTTGCCTTAATTTCGCCATGAGACACTTGCTTTCTCCTTGAAATTCCTGGCTAGTATGCACGGCTCATGCTTTATGTGTGACTGTTGATCCTTTTGGGTTCCTTGTGTGAGAAAACCAGGGTGCTGAGCAAGGTCACTGTGCAGACTCAGAGTGGTCAACACCTGGGAAGGGTTTTACCTTTTGAGTGATGTGGTTGATCCAGGGTGAAGAGCAGTTGCTAAGATCAGGTCCTTGGGGTTCCCAGATACCATCAGGTGCAAGACACCGGAAAGTTGCAACACCTGTAATAGGAAAGTTGCTGTGTTCAGTGTGACTGGTTGCATTTTTCCCCCAGCACCCCATGTCAAAGACTTCTGGGAGCTTATTAGTGCTCAGGTCTTGAGTAGGACACCTCTCTGAGCCATCTCAGTGGCCTAGTCTCCCATCATCTTGGTCCTTTAAGGACCCTGAGACATAAAAGACCCATGATGTTGTGCAGGAATACTATTTCAAATTTGGCAAGCACCAATTACAGACAGAGGACTTGCAGGCAAGCTGCCAGATACTAAGAAATCAGAAGTAGATCTCAAACACTGAGCCAGCACCTTGAGTGCTATGCCTGACCACTGGTGATTTGGGATGAGACCCTGTGCCTCATCTTCCTTCTGCTTTATGAAGATTTTATGGCTCTGAATCATCATTACAACATTTGGGTGGAAACATACAAAAGTTTGAATGCTACAAATGCCAAGCTATAATGCTGGGGTTTACTGTCAACCCCCAACTGTCAAGAGGGATTTTAGAAGAGAATTTTGTTTGGGAAGAGCTGCCCAATCCCTGCTGGAAAAGACAGCAAAATGCCTCAGATCCTTTCAGACAAAGACAAATGCATCACTGCTAATATATCACAGCTTTTTACAAGCTGTCTGAATCACTGAAATTAAAGATGGGAAAGCCTTATGGCCAGGCCCTATCCATAAGTTGGGCTATTATCTTTACCTTAGTTACTTTCATCCAGTCCTTAGCTCTTGTGCTTAGGAAAGGACTCCCTGCATCCAGCTTTTATTTTCCTTTTTCATCTTCTTTTCTTTTTTACTGCCTTGGTTCAGAATATCCTTTCTCATCTCTGGAAATCACATTATACTTTTTGCACTGATTTTACCAAGTAGGGCTGGGAAAGACAGCAAAAATGTTCTTTACCTATTCTCACCCCTAATGCCTTTCCATGCTCCTCATACTTTAACATATATTTTATCAGTCTGTCCTCACCAAATTCCAGAGTGAATCAATACTCATATACACAGGTGTGAATGGCTCTCCATGAGTGGAGAATTAAGAGTCTCGCTTCTGCCAGTCAGGTCCCTTCAACCCTCATTTTCAGGCAATTTCCTCCACTTTTAAGATTTCTTCTTTGAAAGTGAGCTTTTGGGGCTGGACACCAAGACTAGCATGAAAAATAACTATTTTTAGAAAACTGCATTTGTTAAAACGCAGCAAACAGAACCATATGCCAAAACCCATTCCTAATGCAATTATGTTTCAAATTGAAAAGAAAATTTCCAAAAGCAACATTTTTCAAGAAAACAATTGCGGGAAGAGCAGAGGAAAAGGAACAAAATCCAATAAGCAATAAACCATTTTGAAAGATTTGGCTTGGTTTCCCCCTCCTCCCCGACTTGCCCAGCTGATCACACTTATCTGCTGCAGTTTAAAAAATCAACCACACTGGCTCAGGAGCTTCAAAGTACAAGTTTTGTTGATTTCCTCCCCGGCCCCTCTCTTAGCAAAACAAGCAAAGAATTAGCCACCAACACATCAGTCAGTGAGCCCAGGGGCTACAAATAGAGGCATAACCAGGTAAGGTGCATCATACAAAACTTCTGGAGGCAGAGGTTCTTCCCGCACATCAACCACAGCCCCACAAGGTTTTTAGTACCAGTTGCACACTGGCAGGGTGTCATGGGAAGTGAAGACAGCCTGCTGTGTCCTCCCAGCCCTTGACTCACCTATGGAGCCCAGGGGACACGGCTGCTTCGCCACCTGGCCCTGCCGAGTCCGGGACCACATGATGTCGCGGGCTTCCACGGGGTCGCAGCTCTCCGCCCCGGCCGGCGGCAGCTGGGAGGAGGCGGGCGGCAGGTGCGTGGTCATGTCGTCGGGGACGTCGGCCATGGGGGACGGCGTGCTGGTGCTCCTGTTCCTCCTGCCCGAGGCCGACGTGGTGGTGGTGCGGCCTGTGGTGCTGGTGGCCACCCGTGGCGTGGTGCTGGCAGTGGTGCTGCCTGGGCCCAGAGCCCCCGATGTTGATACTCCTGAAACAAAGGCAGAGCTGGTTAGAAAGAGGAAGGGAACAGGACTCAAGCCTAGGTCCTGAGGATGCCCCCTCTGATGACTCCAGTGGCCTGCAGGGTGTAGCTGGAGCTACGACTAAGGCAAGGCTTTCCGCACAGCTACCTTTCAGAGAGAAGCTGGAGCAAACAGTGAGAGAAGCACACAAGGGGGTAATGACCACTGGAGCACGACTGATTTTCCAAAAGCACTAGCATCTGATGAAAATAAAGCAGCACTTTACGCCCTCACCATTTTTCTTCCCGGCATTTTAATGTAAAAATCTTATTTTCCATCTTTTAGGAACACCTAGCACAGAAGTGCTTTTAATTGCTAAGTGTTTCTGAAGACCCAGCTGGTTTGGACAGAAAAACATTTTCCATAGTGTAATAAAAAAACCCCAAAACAACAAAACCACAAAATAAATCACAAATTCATTCCCAAAATCAAAAGTGCACAGAAGGATGAACACAAGGCTGCACTCTGGAGCAAGCCATCAATTTTCCCTGAGGTTCGTGCTTTGCTGCTCCATTCCAAGAGCAGTGCCTGGCCTGTTGAACTGCAGGCCATGTGACAAGCAAAAGTGCACATCAGGCCAGCCAGATCCTTGAGACCACAATGCTCAGTGGGCTAATCCATTGAAAACCTGCAATGAGCAGTCATGCAGGAAGAGGTGGGGAACATGCTTTAGAAGTGCATTAACCCACTGGACATCCTGCAATAGCTACACCAAGTACTGAGTGGGGGTGGGGGGAATATTGAGGGATGCCCACCTTACAATTACCTTATTTAACCTCCTATTTAGACCAAGGTGCTTGCACAGACTGGAGCTTCAGATTTGTCTATGGCTTGACCTGAAATATTAGGTGGGGAAACTGAAGCAGGCTGCCTCCAGCTGCTGCCCCAACACCCCTGTCACACCATATCATACACAGCTCATGGAAAAGCTTGCTTTTCCCATCTCCTTTACCTCACTCAAAGATAAGCACCCTCCAGCTTCTTTCAGCGTAAGACTTTTACTCCAGTTAAATGCCAGATATTCACAACTGCCCCCTCAATCCCTGTCTGAGAAAATGCTGGGGCTGACTGTGAAATGCAGGTAAGGAAGCAATATGAAAAGGCTTGTCTGATCCATTCTCAATTAAATTTCCATGCTGTAACACCTCACTATCATTCCACCTCTTCCAGCATCCAAAAAGCCTTCGCTGTTGCTCCATGTCCAGCAACAGGAAATGGAATTTCTACACTAACTCACCTCAGCACCATGACACTAATCTGAAAACAGGTCTCCAACACTTAGTGAACAGATATTCCAGCCTTCTCCTGGCACCTCCCTTTCACCATGAACCCTGAGTTTAAATGAACTCTGAAAAATACAATGCAAAACCATGCAGATCCTGACAGATTTCTTCCAGTTTCTGCTCAAAGCTGCACTAGGTCATCAAGCAATGATTTTTTCCTGATGTTACAGGGAGGACTAAAACTTGTAAAGAACCTCAGCAAATATTACATTTTTACTGCAGCAGGACTTGCCGCAAGTATGGTTTTTTTCTTCATAATATAGATTAGTCTCGTAGATAGCAACCTCTAAAATTTTTCCATTTACTGTTGCAATAACAAGTTATTTTCCTTCTGCAAAATTACCTATGTCATGCACAAAGGAACTGAGTAGATACAGTGGATGCAGTTTCAAAGTCAGAGCTAGTAAACCCTGTTTAAAATAATTCTTACAGTCATGTGTGAGCATATAGAAACATATACTGAGCACCCTGGAGCTCCCCTTGGTCCACATGCAGGAGATCTGCATTTTTAAACCTAGTTTTCATTGAAAATCATTGAATATCCCACGGCATGCTGTTTTTGGAATAGCTCTGGCAAGTTTACTGTAGCAGTTAGGCACAAGGGATTTAATGGCATTTTCCTTTAGCCATAAAAAAATGAGCTGTTTTATCTTTCATAAACCCCCTGGCACCAGTGTCAAAATCTCTTTGAGGGCTTGTTCTTCCAACTTTTTTCTTGTTCCACAGGGTTTTCTCGCTGCTTTTGAAAATAAACATATCTGCCATTTACATAGGACAAGTTGTAAGATGACATGAAAGAGCTGCCTCCAAGTTGCCTAACGGAGTGAGACAGATGTGATACCACTGAACTGAGTTCAAAGGTATGATTATTCAAAGAGTCAATTTGGTAATGGGCTCCAGCAACCATGATCACCATGCTAACACCATCCAGTTTTCACCAGGAAGCACCACTTGCCAATTTTGCTCACACAACTGTGTGCTTCAAAAAGCAAGTTAATTGGTAAGGAGGAGAAGAACAGGGGATCAGGATCATTTACATATAAATGATTCTCAAATCCAAGCAAAACCATGAAGAGACTGCAACCTGTACAAAAGCACCTAAATCCTACCGCACAGAACAGAAATCAAACTTCCAGATTAACTCAGGCTGCCAATAAACTGTGAATTTTTAAGTTGGGGGAAAGCAGCACTGCAGGACTGCTTCAACAGAGGGATTTTTCAGACAGTGTTTCACAAGACTATCTTTGCTCCAAGACAAGCACCTTTAAAAAACACCAACACTACTACAGCTAGAAATGTATGAAGTTAATTATTTTATTTTTACTGTTTGTTTTTACCATGCATTGCCATATCAAGACCTTAAAGTTTTTGGGTAAGACTCAGTTTTTACTCCTTACGAATCCAAGACTTTGCTGACTTGGATTCCATGAAGCCCAGCACTGGGAAAGGAATTTTCAGTGCTCCCAAGAAAGCAATTTATGGCTGTGGAAACATTTCTTCCCCAGAAACCCCCCAAAGTGATACTTCACTTTTTTCTTTCCTGCTCTATCTAGAGAGCTGGCAGTTATAGCAGAAGACTAAGTTTTGCCATCATTCAGATTAGAGCTGCAGTCATAAAAAAACAAACCCCAAAACATTTCCAGCATCCACAAGGGAGCAGTTGTAACTCCCAGAGGAGCCTCTCTCTACGCAGGGCACATTTGACTAGGAAGAAAATAGAAATATTTGGTTTTTTCCTTCTCTATTTTACTTCTCAACCTCCACATAGAGCTCTGGCTTATGGAGGCAGATTTTTGCTTGGTGGAGGGAAAATCATAGTAGGGATTTGCTTATAGGGGAAAAAATCTCACATAAATAATGGACTGTCTTTCCCCCCATTTCTCTCTGTTTCCCTTTCCTGAAGTAGTGACATAACAAGTGATCAGCACTTTGTACTTGCCCTGAGGAAAATTCACCACATGTCATTCATGTAATCACAATGTGGTTAGATGCTCTGCTCACCTCTTCCTGGTGCTCCAAGACATAGAAGACTGCTTTCCCAAATGGCTCTGACTAGTGTTTTCTTATCACAAAAGCAGATTTGATTGCAAGAAAGGCTATTTGCTACCTTTTCTCTCATTTTTCTTTAAATTTTGGCACCTAAGTCTTCAGCCAATGACCCGGTGTACTCAATAATACTTTTTCAGAGACATTGTGCACTTTCTGTCCCATGAATGAAGATAACTAGGTGCCCCTCGAGCAGAAATTGCAGAGAGGATTTCCTGGATGAGGCTCATAGGCTTTGGCAAGGTAACAGATGACAGGAGACATCCATCAAGGTGTTCCCCCAGGGTCACAGTCCAAAGGTTCAGCCTGATGGCTGCGGGCTACGAGCCAGCACTTGCTCACGTAATTGGAAGGAGAGGCTGCACTCCAAGTTCCACACTCAAGGTCCAGGCAAACCATGATGACTTCACTCTCTGGCAAGTTCTGCATTCCTGAGCCTGATGCTCAAGGAGATGGGATGGGGCGCTGGCAGCCAGGAGGCCCTGCCTGCTACACCTAAAACAGGGCTGGACCAAGTGAGGTACAACTAATCCAGCAGTTCAACAGCAGCAATCCAGTGTTCTCTTGAGCACGTCCAGACTCCATACACAATTATTTACACACGTTGCTGCTGCACAGAGGCAAACGAAGCACAGCTGAAGTCAGGAAGGCTGTGAGAAGCACAATTTCTGGAGGTCCCTCCCTTTCCTCCCTCCCTGTAGTTTTGCCCTTTTCGTATTTGGCAATCACAACCTTTGCTTACAACATTCCTTTTATCATCTCTTCTACTGAAAGATGGTGCAAGTTGTATTTACATAGCAAATAAGAAGGTCTAGGCATGCCTTGAAAGAAGAAGCACAAAACCCCACAAACCTAAAACAATTGGAGGATTATATCACAGCTGTTTTTCTCCTCCCTGTCACATAAATGCAGCTCATGGGAATTAATTTTCTTACAGGCATTTTCAAGCGCATTTCAGAACATCTTCTGAAACTCCCTGGAAAAACAGTAATATTTGAAAGTAAATATATTCCCACTTTCTTTTGCCTTTTTTCTTGTTCTTGTGTGGTGTTTTTTTAAAGAACTCCATGTGAGGTGACAGAAAAGGATGATGAAAAGAAGCACCTACACAGACAGCACCAACTCATTAACACACTGCTGGACTGCAAAGTTACAGTGAGTCTATGTTAAAGACATCACCCTGCAAATCCTTCTCATGGTAAATATCTCCTGGAAGACCAAAAGCCACATGCTGGTGCTACTCAAAAGCTGCAGGCCAGGGAATCGACAAGGTGAGATTAGCCCCTAAATTATGTACAGCTTCTTCCACGTGTTTGAGAGCAACTATGATTTATTTTTACTGCAGGCGAAGGCCAAGTCGGCCTTGCATCAAACATCTGAGCTGTTCTCCCCTCTGCTCACACATGCCATTATTTCGGAAAGCTGAGCCAGAATCCTGTGTGTGAACATAAGTTCACACGCTGCTTTTGGGGCAGTTGGGATCGTGGAGTTTTATTTACTGACACTGACAAAACGCTTGCAAAACCCATTGATGCAGGACTACATATGCAGTGGGCCCCACAGTGCTCAACATAGCACATTGTCTTCAACAACACAACTGCACTCAGCCCCATGCCCAGAAAAAGGCACAAAAAGTGTGATACACAGCTCTTCTTCTTCCTCCCTCTTAACCAACACAAGCTAATGAGGAAAAGCAGAGGAGGAGGCTGCATCTGAGAGAAGGAATAACCATTCCCTTGTTGCCAGCTGACAAACGGAAAAACACTTCCTGGATTTTCTTTTTTTCCTATCTCTTCTAGCAGGGGGATCAGTTTTTGTGCCCAAGGCTACTCTGCCCACATATGACTGCTCTGCTGGGCTTGGGCAGATGCTGCAATGGATATGGGCCATATGTTGAGTTCCTGTACTAAGAGGAAACCTACAGCAGCGGTCCAAGACATGGTGCAGACTCAGCTGTTTCAAGGCACTTCAAGCTGGAATCACTTAACACACTGGGACCTTCCTCTGAGTCTCAGTCTCAGCATTTAACATTACACAACCAAGAATGAGAGACAAAGTGGGCAAAATCATCACAACAGGCTCAAGTTCACTCAAACTGCCCCAGCTCATCCTTTTCACTGCAGCCACACTCTCAGCAAGACAGCAAATACATTCAAGGAGCCACTGAATGCAGTTATTTTCAACAGGTATAAAAGTATGCCTACCAGAGCCCTTTTGACTCAAAACTCTGTTTCTGACAATGATCAACAGTTCATTCCACGTGCTGGATTGCTACAGAAAAGTCTGTCATAAACATTCTCACTATTATTGCAAATTTCTAGGTTTTGCTTGAAAAAATAAAAACCTAAACAGCAGCCTGACTGCATTTTCGTGAAATATCAACTTTAATGCTTCTGTGGGACATTTGTGGGGGTGTGCATGTGTCAGCACTTAATACTTTTTCTGTCTCCAAACAGCTCTTAATGTCAGGTCCCCAATTTAGTTGTCATTTGGATAAACGAAGATACTTCTTTATTTTCTACTTTCTTTTCTCTCTGACCCATTCCTCTCCAAGAAACTACTGGATCCTGCTTAGAATATATAACTTCGGAGACATCAAACAAAATTTTAACTGTTACTTTACAGCACACTTCTAGCAACACCAGGAGATGAATGGCTAGAGCACAAGAACATCACCTGCTGTCTTCACCACGGTCTTCTTCTATCAGAGGACAGCTCCTAAAGTCTTATCTCTGGTTTCCTGCCTAGGACCTCTGCCAAATCCACCTTCGTGAACCTCTTGCACCCTCTGGCAACCATCCACTGAGGGTATTAATGCCCTTTTGCTTGGTCCAGACTTTACATTACAACTGATTCTGAATGCAGAATGCAGAAATTTAACTGGAACACTGTGCACAAGACACACACACACAAAAAAAAAATCAAGCATTTCTTTTAACACCATGCTGTAATGCTTTTAGAAATGCAGATGAACTATGCCCATAGGAAAAGGTTACAGAAGAGATGATCTAATAGACAGTAGATCAGGATTTATTACAAATGGACAAATCTAGGAGTTTTTAGAGTTCAGTTCAAGGGCTATTTTTAGGCACTCTAGCTTCAATTCACTCTAGTTCTCAAAAATACTGTCAGATGTGGTTGCAATTACTTTGAATTTCTGGATTTGAATGTATAAAATCTGATTTTTATTTTTTTTCCCAATCCACATGTGGTTTCACACAGGGGAAAATAGAAGCATACAATTTTTTTTTTTTAAGGACTTACCAGCTGTGTATTATTACTGAATGTATGGAGTGAACTTCTAACCTCCTAAACAATCACTGTCCCTTGGCATGATTCACATCCATCAGAGCCAGTGGTGCAGATCTTATGCACTGTCTTCCAACCTGAATCCTTCAAACTCTATTAAAGAGAGGCCTGGAAGGAATTCCCCAGTATCCCATTGTTAGAGAAATCACTTTTGATTTCAGTAACAGGTGCTGTCAGTTTTTTCATTCAGACCACATTAAAGTGTAGACACATGAGCACTACACACTCGCAGCTTTAAGAGATTTACTGGAGGCTGGGATTGCCAGCTTTTTGGGGGTTTGGGGTTTTTTAATCTTTTAATTAATTAAACCATGTATGCTCTATCCACGCAAGCTGAAACATACCTTTTAGTTTCTAGGCAGAAAAAGCACATCTGTAGCTGGTAAGAAGGAAACCAAATTTTTTCCATCTGTATGGCGACGGATATAGCTTCATCTAATGTGTGTTTCCCACTTTTTGCCTGCACTTATGCATCTTTAATCGAACAACTTGCGTGCACTGTGCAGAGGCAGTGCCAGATGGAGCCAGTCTCTCTCCAGCAGTTCTCCACCTCTGCATTTGCAAAGAATGGAATCGAGCACAGGAATCATAAAGTGACTGTTCACGCCCCAGCATTTTCTCATCTACCCAATCAATGTGACGAGTCCTTTGCAGAGCCACAGGCAGTCAGCTTATACCACTATCTGAAACATTTCTTCAGTTGCAAGCTACAAACACAACTTAATAAGAGAAAACCATCATCTTCAAATGGTTTCTGTTCAACTGTGTGTGTAATATCTCCAATCTAGACGTTAGTCAGCAAGATGGCCAATTGCATTCAGATAAATGGCTTGGACTTTCTTAAACATACCATAATCTGCCTGTGAAATGGCTGGTTAGTTGCTTTCCAATTTGTGAAATGGTTCAAATGCTGTAAATAAAAAAGAAATTGGACAGCTTTCAAAAAGGACAGATTAGACTTTTCAATTCTCAGCACTCTGTGCTTCAAAGCTACACTCCTGTGATCTCCGTATTAATATTTAAAACCTGATTGTGTTTTGTTGTTATCTTGAAGAAGAGGGCACAGTAAAACTGAGTCCAAGCAGACAATCCACTGGAAGTACAAGAAATCAGCTCCCTGGCCCCACAGCACACGTGTGCAAGGGGTGTCAGGGAGAGATGGATGAAAATTGGCCTGGTCCCACTTCCTCCTGTCCATCTTGGCAGATTATAATCACAAAAGGCTGCTTTTTACATTACAATTCACCTCCCTTTGTACCACTATCCCTTGATCCCAGCTTCTCTGAGGCTTGGGATTTGAGGTGCCTCCGGCATTCATGTACTGGGCTTCCAAGTCCTGGATGCTTCCAAATCAGCCCTAATGCCCAGTGTTTTAAATGTAAACACACTCTGAGGGCGGACTGGTCAGCTGAAATTGAAGAAAGGAAAAGGACCACAAAATATCAAGGGTGGAGTTACAGTTGCTCACACCCTTCTTCCTTGAACCCATGTTAGGATTGACTTCATTAGCAGGCAGACCCTACTGCATTGCCCGACATGAACTGGAGCCCTGACAGCAGGCCCTGCTGTCTGTAGAGTACGTTACAACCATAGTCTAGAGCAACAGGAATTATAAACCTGCCAGCAAAATCTCACCTTTTGTCCTTCACCAAACTGATCTATTTTCCCCTCTTGCTACCCATTAGCTATTTCAAACCTGTTTTAAAATCCAAAAACCTTCTCCAAAGCCACCAATGGTGCTTCCTCTCTACAGGGCATTTGCTCCACTCAGTCTCTGATTGCATTGGCTTCTATTTTGCTTATTTGTTCCATTTACTCTTGTTCCTATGAGGAAAATGACCACTGAAACCACCAGAAATACAGGAATAGTGAGAAAGGCTGCCTTTTCTCATCCTTTGAGCATGTCCTGGTGTATGTTGGTATGCATGTGCTGTCAAGACCCCTCCTGAAAATCTGGGGGCAGGCACAGCTTCAGCCTTTTGGCCATATCTTGGTTTGGAGTTCAGGTTAATTCAATCCTCTTTCCAAACTAAAAAGTGGCTTGCCTTCTACCCCTGGAGACACAGATGGAAAGGAGGCAGAGAAGAAACAAGCCCATGCGGAAAAAAAAAATCACATAAACCAATTCAAGGAAGCTGACAAAACTCCCTTGTAAGAATATCAATATTCAGCTACTTTCAGAAATAAAGCACTTTCCCAAAAAAAACCATAAAATGCTGCTCAGCTCCCTTTCTAAACTCTTTATTACTTATGTAGAAACATCAATATATTGTAAAGCTCAATTCTAATAGCTGTATTCATGTTGGCTCAGGGATCTGCCTAAACAATGCTTAACTACAGCACTGGTGTCTAAATTTGTTTTATAGATATCTGACTTCTGCAGAGGGCTCCAACAATGAGAACACCATTAATATTATGAAAAACACACCTACTTTAGCAAAGCAGACTTATAACAAATAAACAAACTGTGCAATATACAGGGTGTTTTAAGGTGAAATGAACTGGATAGCACTTTCTGGGATCTCCAGTAAGAGAGCAGTGGACACAGGCAGCTTGGTGCACTATCAAGTCCATGCTGATATCCTAAAAAACCTGGCATGCAAACAGCTCTCACTCACGTCCCAGAGGCTAATTTTTCATTTGAGAGAGGCCACTGGGGTGCTGGTAGCAATAGTGAATATTCATTCATATGCTCAGCATTTAGAGCTCCACCCTGAAGGCTCCAGGACTGGAGGCACTGCCCCGGCCAGTCATCTCAGTTGAAAAGTCACAGCAGACACCCAAGAGGCAGGAAGGAACAGCCTCCAAAACATCAGAAAAGGAGGTTTTACTGAATAACTTTTTCTCTGAAGCATTAAGGGCTACCAGCTCTCACAAACTCAGCTTTGGCCAAGATGTAGGCTGAGACTCTTACCCAAGGGGGTTGATGACAAGATGACAATACATAATCCCTTGGTGGAAAAACTTTCAACATTGACTTGTAGCTTTACATCTGCCAGCTTTCAGATTATTCTTGTTCATGGATAGCTCAGACCAGCAAATTGCAAGGTGAGCATGTTTTCTTGTGTGAAGCCAAAGAATATACCCATTGACCTTTAAAGATTCAGAATTGGGCTCACAAAAGAGAAAAGACATTAAAAATTACAAGAAAGTGAATAGGAGAACTGAAAAGCAACTATTTTAGTTCAAAGTTGTATGCCTGCTTCCCCAGGTTTGGCATGTGGTTTTACATGCAGTCAGGTGCAAATTTTACATGCCCAGGGGAATTACTGGTCCAAAACAGAGGCACCAAATGCACAGAAGAATGTCCAGGTGCTGCTCTGCCAGACTAGGGATTTTCCATAATGTACTCTTGGCCTGGAAGCCTAAACTGCACCTGATCCACTTGGGCTACCAACAAAAGCATTGCAGATCCTCACAAGCAACAGCAGAATCTCAGGAAGTTGTGAACTGGTAGAAAAAAAAATCAAATAGGATGACACAGAAATGAAAAACACAAATTGTATCCTTTAGAGATTTTTAAGCTGCGTAATCTCCTTGCTTTTTTATAATATATACATCCATAAAATGAAATACCTGATATCACTGCAAAGCATAAATTTGATACTTTGAACAAAAGAATCATGTCTCTCATAAGGAGAGAAAAAAAAGATACGCATATTTGACATGTAAAAAAAGAGGAGAGAGAGGAGAGACAAAAAGTCTGACCTGGTCCAATGCACGTCTTAAAAACATAACTGCTAAATAGCTACATTTGTTTTATAGACAAACACAGACATATAGACTAAACTAAATGCGAATGCATCTCCATAGGACAGCACAATTCAAAAGCATAACAGAAAAACAGGAGGGAAAAAGAAACAGTCAAGCAGTATGTATCCAATTCTGAACTACAGCAGAGATGCATTTATACTTACAGATGTTTTCTTACTTTCAGTCTAGGATAAAACTACTGCTACAGTGCATGGCTAAAAAGCTGCTATATGCCTCTAGCACACAGTCTAAACCTTTATTTTACGGCTCTCACAGGTAACATAAAATAAACGCACTAGTCTACAGTGATTATTAGTTTTCCCTCTCTTCGGTATCAAATATGTTCAAGTGTTTTTGTTTTGTAAATTTTTTACAGCAGACCACTTAGTACATGTGTTGAGACCTGTAATGTTATTAGCCCAGAGCCTTTCACATTCCACGCATGCATCAAGAAGTTTCATCAATTTGCAGGGAAGAAGTATATTAGTTTTTCTAGTCACTGCAGTGCCACACAGGTACTAAAAAACTCAAAAGCCCTAATATTTTACATTATCCAGCCAGAACTCTCATTTTATAATAATACCAACCAAAAATCTAGCTCACTTATTTCATCAAAAGCAACTCTTCTTCCATTATCTTAAATATAAATGAGAAAAAGCATGCAGCTGAAGCAGACAGAATAATTTATAATGAGAGGAGATCTGTCATGCCTGTAATACTAAAAAAATAGAGCATAACCCTGAACTCATTTGGAATTGAAGGAAAAAACAGACTTTCTAGTGTGGTGATCAGGCTCAAGATGAAAAGGGAGGAAGAAGGTCACCTGTGATAGACCTTCATGGTCAGCAGTAAGCAAGTCAAGAAATGCTTGAACTGTCAAATAAATATTAGACACATTTTGTTGCTTTTTATTCTTTAGAAAGAGCCTAGCTGACCACAGATCAGAGATGTGGCATTCATTGGCAAAGCATTCAACCCGGAGATGGCTCAGCAAAATAAAAATTCCAAATGTAGGCACTGCAGTGACAAGCAGCTCATCTACTATGTTTAGCTGCCACATAGATTGTTCCAAGGAAGAGAGAAATGTGGTTTTTCTTGAAGAAAAAGGGAAAAATTTTATTTGGGAATCTGAGGCAGCCAGTTTATAGACAAAGGTAGAATCAAAAGCCATTCAATTTTTCCAAGACCCTGGGTGCTCTTTGGAGGTGCAGGAGCTTACAGGTCAGTGCAATGCCATTGCCTCCACTGTATCAACATCTCCATGCCTGAGCCTCGGCTGAAAACTGTGCCATCCATCAGCAAGCAACTTCTGACTTTGTGCCCTGAAAAGTTCAGTGTCTGTTACATCTAATCTCCAGGCTACAAAGGAAACTGCAAGCTTCTCAACTGTTTGCTCGCCTGTCCTTGAGGTGTTTAGTTGGTGCTGGGGAAGGCTTAAGCCCTTCCAAGGATAACCAGAAAATCTGGAACTACAGAACAGATGCTAAGAACGAGCAGCGTGGAGAGGCAGGGGAAAACTCCACCTCAAGCAGCCAACCTGATGTCCTTATTTCCTTCTCCTCCTGCAGAGGACATCATTCATCACAGTCTACAATGCACTCCTGGGAAGTGCTGAGACGTGCCAAGGATTACAGTAAAGCAAGAGGTGGACAGGGAAGGCTTTGATCCTCCCGTGTCATTGTATGAGGAAATCATTTGCTAATGCAAAAGTACAAGTCCCTCTTTCGATCCAGGTTATTCCACGAGGAATCTCTTTCTGCAAAGCCTGAAGCTCAGACAAGGTATTGGGCTAGAGGGACCACTCTTCACATCTTCTGTGCCAAGCTCAGCATGTCCACAGTACATTTCTGAGTGCAACATGCAACTCCCTAATCCTCTTGGCAGCAGTCACTTCTACAAGGTCAGTCCCCCTGGCCTATAAGATGCCTTTCCAAATTAAGCTGTTATTTTCCCTTATTAAACATCATATTTGAGTTAAAACAGCATCACTGATTCAGTTAAATCCTCGCTGTCTGTAGCTCTTGTTTGGAGCAGAGCGCACAGAAATCTCATAGAGACCGAGATGCCTGGTCAAACAGACTCCAGTGAATTGTAACTAAGGGAGAAGCAACTTTATTTTAGCAGCATGAATCATTTCAGGTCCAGGGACAGCAATGTGAATCGTGCTTCCTGGCCGAGCTTTTGTCTTCAGCAATAGCAAATAGCATCTCCAAGAGCGGCCAATAGACGCTGCTACCTACCAGGGCACCCTGACCTGACACTTATTTGCCACAGATGGCTTTCATCCACTGGCAGCTGCTGATTTATGTGAGGATAGGAACATTTCACTCCAAGAGGAGGTACTTTCCATTGCCATTGACCACCTTTGAGGGAAATGGGGAGAAATAAGAACAGTCAGCTCTAGATTCAGCCAGCTTTTAAACAAGAGCAAGCAGTCATTGGATTTCAAATCTCACTGAGCAACACAGGGTGAGCATGTTCTAATAGAAAGGAAATTTTAAGTGTGTGCAAAGAAAATCAAATAAAACACATTAGGAAGGGACTGAATCTAAAAGCAGATATTAGATTTCTTTTCTCTCTTGCACGCAAAGCAAACATTGTTCAAGGATGTTTAAAAATCTGTTCAGCAGCTGAGGCATGCAGGGCTCCACTAGCAACATAACAGAATATTATCTGTCCATTTCTGTCAAGCTGAGGCAAGTTCACATTGTGGTGTCTGCCTAAGTGAAAAACAAAACCATGACAGAACTGACCCAGGCCAGCCTAAGAGTATGCTGGATGAGATGGGTCAGACATGAAGAAAAAGGGAAAACAGATGCAAAGGTTGTAAAATGAGAAAGAAGACAAATGCAGGGAATAAGCTGACTTAAAAATACCTTCCCCCTACAATTAACTGTTGAGGTTTTCTAGGTTGTTTTTTCCTTTTTGATAGTATCTAAATCATAAAACCAGCCTCACTGGATGAAAGCAGTATGAGTTAAGTCAGTGTTACTGACCATTTTTCCTTTGGAGACAATTTCTTTGCAGGGATCCTCCAAGTGGTGAATGCAGTGTTACATTTCCTTCATCAGCCAACAGAAACATTGCACTGGTGAGACCAAGCCCCTGCAGGTGATAGGATCCCTGCTGGAAATTCAGGCTAACATTCAGAAAACCCCAATCTCCCTCTTATCCAGATTTCTCTCCCTGCACATAGAATAAAATCTCATTCATGTGGAACCTCCATTACAGCTCTCTGGGCACAGTGCTGGCTCACCTTCCCTAAAAGGGACCTTAAATCTCTATTTTTAGTTCTTTTCCTCACCTCAGGTCAGTTCCAAAACTAACCCCTGCCTGTCTCACTTGTCATTGCCTACGAACCACTTCTACATCTGCCCCTTGGGTAACGAGCTGCTCCTTCCAGTTTTCTTTCTTCATTGTCTTCCATTTGCTTTCCTTTCCCAGAAAAGCAAATGGAACACATTCTCACATGGAGCCTTCCTCAGCCTCACACCTGCTTCTCAGCTCTCTGTTCCCTTAACTCCAAAACAAGGGATTCTCTTAAGGTAAACAATTTTGGGTATCCCCTTTACTCGACATCTGACGCTAACCCACCGACCAGTCCAGTGTGCACGACTTGCAGTGTGGGTGGCATCTTTCTGGCTGATGTGCTACATCCATTTGCAGGGTGGGAACTTCATTCATTTCCCCACATCCAGAGCTGCCAGATGAACTACTTGTGTTTCTGTGGACGTGTTTGCATATACTCTTCCTCCTCCTCCACAAAACAAGTTACAATTAGAGCTAGCTGCATCTGATCAAACAGCACATGGAAAAGGACGTGATAGTAGATTTGCACGCAAAACACCTATCTCATAACTGGCATTCTTTTACAGGTTTGTTTTGTTTTTAATTGACAAATTGAACCAAAATTTATACCCATAAAAGCATTTTTGATTTGACCTTCTATAAGTTATATGTGCTCAATCAGAACTGCAGGCAAAGACCTGTTTTTTCCAATGATAAGCAAGCATACTAGAAAAAAAAAGAAGAATATTATGAGACACTCAGTTCTCTAATAACCCAACTTGAAGTCAAGGGCATCCTTCCTAGGCCAGAATACATTTTATTGAACAAAACTTTCTAATTAATTGCTGACAATATAAGAGCTGTGTCAGCAAAAGTTTCCACACTGCCTGTCTCTCCTTGCCACTCTGCCATGCAGCAAGATGGGAGCACAACAAAGCCCTGATTAAACCTTCCCTGTTGCAGGGCATCCTCGGTTTTCTCAGTGAAATATGTGTTCAGTCCCCACTGTCCTTGGTGGCTGAGGTTAGGCGATCTGCAGCAGGCGTGCGGCTGGCACGTGGAAATGGCATGAGTGATGATAGATAATGATTTAGCCAACATGACCCATCATTTGGGCAGTCAGTCAGAGACACAGATAATGATTAGTCTTATTGCATTCATGCACAGAAGCTTTAGGATGCAGCAGGAGCAGCTGGATATTTATTCCAGGCCTACAGTGTTGGAAGTAGCATGAGGTGTTGGGGAAGAAAACATCACCACACACCTGGCAACATCACAGCATCCTCCAACAGCTCTCAGCTAAAGAAAGGCTCATTTTATTACCAGGCTTGTAGGCCAAGGATGGAAAGAACTATGGAGAGCTGAAAAAGCATTTGACCTTTGAACAGTGAGTCAGCTACCCAAATGCTGTCCTGAGAACATCAATAAATCGAGACAGAGACGTGCCAAGGGAGAGAAAGTCAAGTGTGTGCTCCCTGTGGAGCTTCTGCTCCATGGGTCAGTGAAGGAGCTTGTGAAGCAGACACAAGTTTAGTTGCTTTTGTTGTTTGCAATTAGTCTTTCTGAAGTGTTGCAGTCCTAACTAAATAAAGAAAATTGCTTGGGCACTGAATATTTAGGAAACCATTGTCCCACTGAGAGCAAAAAGGCAGGGGGTTTGCAAGGGGAATGGGCTGTGCTCAGTACAGACCAAGTCCTGTGCAGCCTATGCCATTATGAGTGTGTCAGGCAGGACTTTGCAGACTTCCCTTTCTCTTAATTTTTGCATGTCATTATTTTCCCCCTAGGAAAAAACAATGCAAACACAGTGGGCAAGACATTTAGGTCAAGACTTTCATAAAGAGGATCCCAATGTTAGTCTCTGAACAAGTGACCTGATTTTTAAAAACACTAAGAAAGCAGTATCTCCCACTGCCTTAAACAAACATTGGCCTTCTGAGTATCAGATTATTTAGGGGTCTCAGCCTTACTTTCAGAACAAGTTTCATGTTTTCATATCACAGGTTCAGTAACAACTCAAGAGTCCAATCTAATGAAGTGGCATGTGGGAGATCAGAAGTAAGATAAACCCTAAAAAAATAAGGCTCCCAATTCACTCAAGCCAGCTGGGAAAACCTGAGTGCACATTAGCAAGCAGTGACTGATCTATTTACATCACACCTCAAATACCTATGATTTCCAGTAAACCACAAACATCCTCTTCATACACCTACGGGAATGCTCAATTTTGCAAGGTGCTTTTCCTAATCCCTGTCTGAAGGTGCTCCTCTCTTTTGGTGGCAGAGGGAGCACAGTGGATGGTTTAGCCCATCAAATTTTAAATAGATCAAGATGGCTTAAATTCCTCCCATGGCTTGCTACCTCTGTATACGTCTCCTTGCATTTGCTGGACAGAATTAGAAGCAGGGATGGCCTTTATTACGGTCAGGTTAGATTAGTGCTCATGGTTAGAACAGTGTCTCAGGGCTAAGGAACATCTGCTCCAGATTTGCTTTGAAACACCCAAAGAGAGCCTGTGCTACCCTGTTTCTCCCCACTCTCTGGCAGAGAGCCCTG
The DNA here is from genome assembly GCA_013401135.1 of Cettia cetti. NCBI lineage: Eukaryota > Metazoa > Chordata > Aves > Passeriformes > Sylviidae > Cettia > Cettia cetti. The sequence continues at coordinate 24,121 of VZUI01044518.1, read as the reverse complement.
CACCAGCCTACGTGTACCTTCTGCCTCCCACGTCACTGTTCAAGTTCCAAATTGACTGTCTTTGCTGCTTGGGGAAAAAAAAAATCATCTCCTTTCTTATCAGCTTTTGAACAAGTTTCACCGACAGAAAAAGAATTTCTATCCATGTATTTCTGAATATAGAGGATGTACTCTAGAAATTTTTTTAAAAAATACTATGTGAAATGGAGCATTGATGGGATTGCATCTGAACTGAGACTGACACTCTGAAGCATTTTGCTTTGCCTTTCTACAATAAAAAGTGGATTAATTGTTAGCAATAATACAACACATAACTTAGGGACATGGACTACCACATACAAAACTTGTTAACCTGGTAGTGCAGAGCATGTACATAGTCCCCAGTTCAGTACAGCTTTTATATCCAGACTTACATGTAAAAGCCTAGCATAGATTTGAACCATTTCACAACCAGAGGCACAAACTTCTAAATCCTCATTTGATCAACTCCCCAGGAGATGAAAAAAAAAAAAAAAAAAAAGCCACATAAACACCAAAAAATGAGGCAGGACTAACACAGGGATCCAGCATCTCTCCCAAGCAGTGCTTACCTAACAACAGAGATCTGTCAACCTCAGGCCACATTAGAGAGGACGAGAGCATGTGAAATGCATTTTTCTATACACTAGAGAACAAATGAAATAGTATATTAGGGATCAAATGCTGCAATAACACAAGACTGATCCTGGTCTATCTCTGTGCCCCATCAGCTCAGCCCCAACAAGGGCTGAATCTGACTTAATCTTTCACACAAACACCAACAAACATTGTTTCAATTGAAAAAGGCTTAAGGTGAGATTTACTTTGTTCCATACAAGTTCCAGCCACAACCACTGTCAAGACTCCTGCATGCACTAAAACACAACAGATACTAAACTATGAGGTGTGTTATATTTCTTTTCAAACACAACTAACTAGTTTCTTTAAAAAAGCCTTGCATAATTCTGAATTTTAATTCAGCTCCTGTTTGGCTAAAACAGACATCTTGCTCCTCTGCCATCTCACTGTGCTGCAGTTGCTGAGGTTTTCCTAATACTACACACAGACAAGTTGATATTTTTATATACTTACAAAAAAATAGATCAAACTTTTTCAAACCTTGTTAATGTTTGTCCCCTCCTTGCATCAGGAGCACATCATGGTGATAAAAAGCTAAGCAGAGCTGAAGGTACAATGCCACAGACAAAGAGCAGTAGGGAAGGAAATACGTAACAGAAATAAATTAGTCTCTTAATGAACAAGGACCCTGTTTCTGAATAAATGTCCCCAAGAGGAAGGAAAATCTGTAATGAAAACACAAGTTTTATAAAACACAGCTAATTTGCTAAATTGCCTCAGAACAGACTGGTATTTTTTTTCATTAAGATTTCCATAGTTTCTCATATAAAGCACTCCAAAAGTCAATAATATAGTATCTGCTGCTTTTACACCTCACTGAGACACCTGGCAGACAGCCTTCATGACCTATGCTTGTCTTCCAGGTGCTGGAGGTGATGATCCAACTTTCTGGCTGTTTGATGAGATGAGATCCGTGTCCACTTCTTGCTATTTCCAGTTTTGTGATTTTTCTTTCAGCTGCCAACAAATTTTCAAACATATGATATGCCACAGATCTTGTGGTTTGGACTTCCTCCAGCACTTCACTAACATCTGCCAAATTCCTGTTAAATCCAACACTGGTTGATGAGCACTTTCCAATGGTGTGAAACTTAATGCAAGTAACTAGTGGAAGCTTGGGAGCAATTAAATTTTAATCAGAGGTAAGTTCAGTTTTCAGCATTGTGAGTTATCTCTAGTGTCTAAATAGCTAATATCTGTAATAACCCTCTTCTCCTCTTGTGATCAGCAGCATGGAGCCACAGAAAGGGAGAAAAATAACAGCTTAAGGAGTGCCCTCCCCAAGAAAGCCATTAATAACCTGTGCAGTCTCTCTGACATGCCATCTGTATCCCAAACTACTCAGTCATGTTTTCCAGGCAGGTCCAAGCATCTGCCCCTCTCCTGGCTGCCTCTCCTCAGCCTCCTGCCCAAGACAGGCTCTCATGCCTGGCTCTGTTAGCAGTACTTTTGTCTCTCTGCTCTTCAGTGTGTGTCAGGCCAAAGGAGCAGGGCTAATATTTCCTTTTGAAATCTCAGACAGCTTCCTTTCACCCTCCTTCCAGTACACACCAGGTCCTTGATTGAGAGCTGACTTTTGCCTGGTTTCTTGGTCTCTCCCTCCAGCTGTGCCTGGAGCAGTGGGACACCCCCAATACTGCTCCAAATTCCTTCTCCTCGTGGGCTGTGAATCTACAGATCTCCTGCCAAAGTGTGCCTGATCCACAGCCTTCCCCATCCTTGTAAATATGCAGGACAGCACGATGGTTTCCCATAAAATAATTCAAGCCTTTCTACTGCTCGGTAAGTGACACATGGAAGATACAGTCCTTTTACTATGCTGCCACAGTAGGCTCCAAGCTTTCCCACTGCTCTTCCAAGTTCAAAATCCCCTGTTGCCAACCTAGAGCTATTTCTTTATGCACTCCAGCAGAACCAACACAGCAAGCAGAGTTCAGCACCTCCCAGGCTGTTCTTAATGGAAAATGTAAGCCCCAAAACAGAGGTTGGTGGCTGACGTCTGGGAAGCATTCAGAGAAGTAGAAGGATCCCTGCAAAAGCCACTCTTTGGTATGAAATCTTTGTTAGAAGGTGGCCACACCATCAGAGCCAAACATCAGGGAAGCACAAAACAGCAGTGGACTCCCTGGCCTCAGAAGGCTCCATAGAAAGCAGAAGAGATAACAGAAGCTAGTGATTTTTCTTTTTACTTCTTTGTAAGTGAAAATATCCTAAACATCCTCAGCATGTGCAGCCTGGGGAAGTTAGATGAACAGCTGCCTGGAACTGAGCACTAATTCACCCATTTTGCTTTCTGTTAATGAATACAGACAATGGAAAATCAGTAGATGCAAAAACTCACAATTTTTATGGATTTACAGACTGATTTCTGTACCTCATCTAGTAATTTTTATGCCTGTGCAAAGCGATGGCACAGTTGGTGTAAAGTACTACCCAATTATCATAGGGATATTTTTACCCTCCATTTCCACTGGTATGGCAGATGGCTACAGGTGTCAAAGGCAAAAGAAAATGTGCCTTTTAGGAGAGAAAAGGAATACTCAGAAGAACAAAAAAAATGAAATGAATTTGCTATCCCCACTGCTGTCTTCAGATAACATGTACTGCTTTGTCTATAAAAAATCGTATTTACCTCTCCACCTCTGACTCAAATTTTTCACATTTAAAGTGGTGTGTGACCATCAGGATCTACTTAGAGAAAGGCAGGAGGAGCATCAGTCCCAGCTGCAATCCTGTGCTGGAACAGTCTCCTTCACGTTTCTCACTGGGTAGGACATGCACCCTGCTGTGCATTTCTCTTCCTACATTACAGCCTGCAGCTCAAATCCAGCTGGATTAGTGACGAACTGCACTGGGCTCAAGGGGGGATTCAGCACAGAGTGAACAAACCATGTTCTGACTTGCACAGCCTCTCCTGGATTCCAGCTATAAATATTTCAACCAAAAAAACATTGTGTAGGGTAAGAGAAACATCTTCATAAAGTGTGTGTGCAGCTATGAGGCAATCTTCTTTTTTCAGTTAACAGGAAATTCTGAGGCCACGGTTATTATGACAAGACAAATATTCCCATGTGCAAATGCAAAATCCCTTCGAAGCCGAATATATACACCAAATCCCAAGTACTGCTAGGAAGAGGAAAGGGGAAATGTCATTTCTCACCAAGCCAGCTAGGATAATGCAGCCCAGCACAAAGCCATTACAGTATGCACAGTTCAGTAAACTATCCCTCTTCAAAAAATATACACAGAAACTCCTTGCACTGGTTCACAGACTTTTAAAGCAAGAAGGCATCGGAATCATCTGCTCTGACCTCTGTGGGAACCAACTGGTACTGTTTGAGCTCCTGTGCCAAAAACTCAGGCTCTGGGGCTTGCATCACTGTCAGATCGGTCCAACTGCTGAATCTGCCTGCTGAGAAAGCAGTGACTCTCAGCCAAAAATTGGCTTGCCACCCTTTATCTTCGATATGGGCACTCAGTACACTGAGTTACTACACACCTACGCCAGCTAAACCTCAGCATTATTAAGCAGAGCCCAACAGACTCCCTATCCATCTTACGTGGTGACATTTCTGCACGCGCACACACAAAATCCACAGACAAACAAGCAGCCCCACAGAAACCGTAGGTCAAGAGTGAACAGACAAAATCTTCCCTTTAAAAAGAAGACAAAATCCCACCACTCTTCCAGGTGAAATTAGCTATGTCTATATTTGATATCTAGAATGCAGTGAATACCACTGTCTCCAAAAACCATGGCAACCTGAAAATGTGAGCTTTTTTTTTTTTTTTAACTACTTCTTCACACTGCTGAAATTCCTGTGTTGTTTTTTAAGATAACAGTGTGGTGCCTTGGAGGCTCCAACCTGGAACGTGGCTTCTGGATGAGCCATTAATAATTTCAGGGCTTTTGGAGATTTTGCATCATGTTTCTTTGGTTTTTTTCACTCAACTGCATTTAATCAAAGACTGCAGCTATTCCTCACTCACAGCCAGTATATCCATCTGTGTGCATTCACCTTTGGAAGTTTTTTTCTGTCTGAGCAATAGTCACATTCAGCACTATGAGGTGTTTGGACAGCCCCTTTTTTTTATTTCCCTAGTGCTATATAACTTTCTTTTCCCAATATTTTATGTTTTTTTACGTTTGTCCACTTAAAGCTGAAATACCACCAAACAAAAGCCAAACAACAACCTGCATTAGGGCAAGAGCCAAGAGAAAGTAGCAATTTACAGCTCTCTGCCTGAAGCAAGGGTAGAGATTACTGCCATTTAAACACACTTCCACCATTTCCTGCTTCTTTTTCAGCTTGCTGTATTAAAAACCAAGACACCAGAGCCGAGGTCTGACTTGAAGAGAAGCCCATCTCATTCTGCTTGGGAATTACCTCATAATTCAAGGCAATGTACATCTTGCTGTGGACAAAATTAAGTCAAATAAAACCAATTTCCACTCTGACATTATTTAAACGTGGCCACAATCAAATAGAGTAGAAAGCCAAATGAAAAACCTAAACATTAAAGTGATTTCATAGATGAAGGCTGAAAAGCTCCACTGATTTGAACCTCTCCTGATAAAGATGGATGTCCTGCAGTATATTATGGTCTGTGCACTGCAAAATTCTGGGACTTTTTAGCTACATTCTTCATTTTAAGTGGATCATGTACTCTACACTCCCTTCTGCAAGAGCTTAAATCCCACCATGCGATTATCTTTTCCTGTAATATCACACTTTTCAGAATAGCAGCACACCAGCTTTGTGAATAAACCCCAACAAAAGAAATTAAGGGACAAAAGAAGCATTGATGGATACAACCTCAATAACTATGCTGTGGTTCATTCTCGCTTGCAGTTGTTGCTGTAACTGTGTGAAGTACCTCTGCTTCTGAAAAGTGCTGCATGAAAAACTCTCAGTTATCCAGGCAGTAATAGTAGCTTCTTTAAAGATTTCTGATAAACTGCATTGGTCTTTAATTGGACACACAGAAAAAAAACAAATCTTAGTATCTTTGGACCTAATAAAAGTTGGCTATACATTTGTTTCTTAATTCTTCACTCACGTAGCTGCCCACGGAAGCCGCACCCCATCCCCTGAGGTTGCAATAGAGTGGCAGAAGAAATTTTTGCTAAATCCTTTCTGATCTGACAGTGACTTGCAGTCCCCATCTCCACACCCTCTCATCTAGCACGGTATCAAACCCACCCCCTTTGCTACGCACGCCGGCAGCCCTGCCAGAGCCTAAAGAAACAAAGCTCACGAACAGATGCATCCGTGTCATTTAAATACAGGGCTGTAGGTACAACAAACCTCTTAATAGCAAATTAAATGTTAGGATGTGCTTCCTCTTCCCTGCCAGCCAGGCAAAGCAGTGCACGGAGAAGCAGTAGCTGCACTACCACCCTGAGGACACAAAGAGCAGAGCCAAGGCTGCATATCAGCCTTGCCTGCAGATTGCAGGGAATGTGTCCAATCCTATTCCTTTTTTTTTTTTTTTTTTTTGCTTTTCCCTTCAGATTTCTGCCTCCCTCCTTTTTTCTTTTTTTTTTTTTTTCTTTTTTTTTTTTTTTTGGGGGGGGGGTGGGTGTGAACAAATGATAGCTCTGTGAAAATCAGAGAACAAAGGGAAGATCAAAGAAACAGGTAGCTAGATCATTATGTATCCCAGCTGGGACAAGAGTTTAAGCCTCCAGAGCTTACTTGCCAAGTTATTTTAGAATTATGCCAAGAGAGCTGTGCCCTCTGAAGCTTTCTGGCATAGGAAGTGTTGTGAGGCAAAGCAATGAGGTTTCCAGTGCTGCAGGAGGGATGTCAGGCTACAGGAGCCATCAACTACACAGGCATCTAGTTAATTCAAGTGCAATTACGGTCAATAAAAGTTGCTTGTTACTTACATTTTTTGGCATCTGAGTTCAAGAGATGCAGGTTTATGTACTCTGGGGCATGTGGGGGGTGGGGGTGCGTGTGTGTGAGGGGCAGAAACTGGGTTTGCTAAAGATCCAACTAACAACTCTGGGGTGCTCCCAGAGCGCTCTCTCCCAATGCTGCAGCACTCCTGGGACAGTCAGTGCCTCTGGGAATAGGCTGTACGTGGACAACATATTGGAGATTAGGCTGGAAATGGGGGTCAAGAAAACACCCTAAAAATGCCACCATATCCCCAATGGGATCTGGCTGTGGAAAAAACTCAGGACTGTAAGTGTGGCTTGGGTTCTTCACGAGGAGCCACTTCTGCTCTGCTTTTACTACCTCTGTGTTTGGAAATGCTCAAAGGCACAATTTTGGTGGATGGGAGAACCTGCCTTGCTCAGCATGCACCTCTGTTCCTCCATCCTCTCTGCTCATATACCGTGGTCTGTATATTCCCAGCACCTTTTGCACAACTGAATGTAATCTGTACTAATTAAGCTGTTCACAGAGCCCCTTGTTTTGTCCTGTGTTGCTTTTCCACCCACATTTTTATTATTTTCCTCTTCTATTAATTTTCTTTTTTTAAGTTTTTTTAAGGCTTGTAGCTTTGAGCCACCTACAAATGGGGGTAAAGCGCTCTGTGCTAAGATATTTTCCCTCCTTCCTATGCCAATGTTCCCTTAAAATCCAAACCCATGCCTCTGGGAATATGTTTTCTGGATCTAATTTGTAATTGTCTGCACAGAGAACAGAAGGAAGATGTTAATTTCGCTAGATACTAATTGCAAAATTCAATACTCCTTGAACCATTTGTGCCATTTCTCATTGTGACAGTTCTTCTGGAAAAAAATAAAATGTCAAAAAGTGCAAAATACTTTACCAATGTGTGCAGATTATCAATAATGGTGCCTAGAGAGCACAACAAACAAAAAGCATTTTAAAGTATAAACCCTTTTTTTTTTTTCCTGCATAAAAAGGACAGACATGTATTTCTGTCATTAGCTGCTGATTTTGGAAATATTTGTACGTTAATTACACTGTGTCAGCAATAATTGACCACCTCTGCAATTGCCTTTTCTCTTTTCCTTCAAACCTAGAGGTTCTACACAACCAAGAAGACCTTTTCCCATTACTTGGAATAGTACATGAAATAAACAGCCACAAGGTTAGAGGGAGCCACAGTTAAAAAAATCACTTTCTATAGAAACTGGATATTTGTGTGAGTGCATGAAATGACTAATCACACAACCAGCACAAGGAAACATAAAAATAAAATCTGGTCTCCTGACAGCAAGCAATGGCTCCTAGGCCATGTCTAACTTTCCCCACTGTTTGGAAGGAGCAAGTCTTTATTAAAACCATGCCACAGGAAGGTGAAGGACTGTGTGGGCAGAGCAATGCCTGGCGATGGGGCTGGCCACACTGCTCCTAACAGGACTATCCAAGTGAGAGGGATCCTGCTTTAACTATTGGGGCATTCTGTCATTCCTTTAGGAATCACAGACTTTATTCCTCTAAAAGCTGTCTTAGCTCTTGCTCTTGTGTTCACTTCCATTTGCCTGGGCAAGCATGACAAACAAGAGAGATAGACTGACAGCCCTGTGGTGGGCTGGCCCCTATTCCATCACTGTTGCCTCCTCCCCAGCACTTCAGCTCAGTAGCAAAATTTAGAGTCCCACTTCTAGTTTCTTGCAGTATAAACACTTTTATATGATTAATGTGTGCTCTGCATGTTCTGCAAACACTACAGCAAAACCAGAGCCAGAGACTTCAGGTACTCTGACCACTGTGATGCCAGCAAGCAGGATAGCCTACCCTGAGCAGTGTGGACACATTGTGACTGTGCGTGCAGGAACCCACTGCTCCATGGGGACTCAAGAAGATGAGATCATTATTAAATGAGAGCTCATTAAATCTTTAGGATCTTAATTTTTTAGTGATTCCAATGGGCAGGTAAGCATCAAAAAGAATCCAGTGGTTATTACATGTAAGTCAGGTAAGAATTTGAGGGTCTGCCTCAGCACAAAGGTCTCCAGTTAAGTACAATAAGTGAGCAGACAGGACAGCAAAGCCCTGGTGCTGCAACAGAACCTTCAGCTCCCCCCAGGAACCATTTCACCGCAAGCAGCAAGCAGAGGAGAATTGACACAGAAGCCCTGCATATGAAAACAGGGCCTCAAGATTTCGCTGTGAGCAAAAAATAAAATCTCTTCCCCCTAAACGAGTCTCAACACCTGCCACTCTCCTGTCTCCAGCCTTTGTTCGCTCCAGTAATGAACACCTTTGTACAAATAGCTGTAGATTAGAAAAGGAATTAACCTCCAAACAAAGGAGAAGCTTAATTAAGCATTGCACTAAAAGAAAACAGAGGGGAAGTACAGGTTAAAAAAAAAAAAAAAAAGAGAAAGACAAGACAGCTGTGCAGACTTAATTCCATCTTTTCCTCTTGTAGGTCATTTTACTCAATCTAATTTCCTTTCTGTATTTGCACGATTTTGTTGCTGAGGCACTGCCCATTAACAGAAGGGTTTTTCTTGCTTTTCATTCACTTGTACCTTTTTTAATGCTTTGCATTACAAGCCATCCATCAAAAAAATAATAATAAAAAGCAAAACTGATTTAAATTAGACTTTGGGAGTATGTCATTTCGTATACTTCTCCCCAGAGAGCTTCAGCTAATTAAACAAATGATTGCAAAACACTCACTATGTCAGCCCTGTCAGCTTATATGCAAAATATCTACACCAAGCCGTGGTTATTTAACCAAACACAATGCAAGGAGCAATGTTCTTTGAAGATAAGCACAAACCTTAGGCTGTAAGGGGGCACTTTTTAAAACCATAGGTGGATTATGGTGATGTGGACTTTGAATATCCCAGCCCACGGCCTCAGGAGCTTGCAGGCACAGCCACACCAATCTGAAACGGACAGGAGTTGAAAGATCTGGGTGACTAGGATGAGGAGACTCCAACACATTCCAAAAATGGATAAGCACACTGAGCTGCTCTTGACATTTAGGCTGAGCTCTATATTATTGCTAGGAGGACAGGGTAGGAGTAGTTAATGATGATGAAGGAAATATCTGGATTTTTTGCCATTAAATTGCAGCAGCTCAGAGCAAAAGCTGGAAAGAAGCAAGCAGATAGAAATAGGTGCCTGGAGTAGGAAAGCAGGAATATAAATGTTATGTGATTAGTCTGTGCATAGTTGCTGGAGGCAGTGAAAGTCTCAATTGTCTAAAGCTAAAGGATTTTAAATTTCTCTACACATTACATAAAAACCTTCTTAAAATCCCCCCCCCCCACCACCATTTTTTCCATCCTGTCTTGCTTTCCTCTACTCTAAGCCTTGCAGCTTGCCCAACAAGCTCTCTGTATCCATCCTCTCTCACACACCCAGCTGCCTGTTTCTACCCTCTGCTACTCTTTATCCCTCCCATTTTCTTCTTTACAACATACACCTCCAGCATGATGCATGCACTGACTCTCAGGACTGAGTACTCCCTTTCCTCTCAACCTTCCATCCTGCTCTTGTCTCAGACTATGTTTAATTTGCCCAGGGAAGAGACACTTCCCAGGCCAGGCACGTTAGCTTCCAGAAGGATTTTATGATCAGGTGTATGTAACAAGGTCTAACATAAATTATTACAGCCTTAGCTAGGAAAAGTCAATATTAACTTTCCTAAAGCTTTGTTCAGGGTCACAAGAACCCACTGCACAAGGTTTGAGCAAAAAAGGACAGTGAGGAGGGAAGGCACAGGATAAGGGAGGAAAGGTTGCTGTGCTCATCGTGGCAGGGTCAGGGGCTGAAGTTGATGTTAAAAAGCACTAACAGACTTTGGATGCTGGCAAGCCTCTGATGGATTTCCCAGCCATACTTGAAGACTGCTGCTTGCTGTAGCTCTGGGACACAGGCCTGATCTCAGCTGCCTGGACCTGCTTGCACAACACCCCTTGATTTAGGAGATGAGATGAGCAGGGGATAAGCCCCACCCACCTGATCCAAGTGCAAACCCAGCTCTATTGCCCTGAATGTTTGAAAGCGTGAGACAGTGGTACCAGGCAAATATTATTATCTATTGTCAGGTGCCATGACCATGATAACCCTGAGAATACTCCTGAGGACATTGTCCTGGCTGAATCAGCAACGTGAAAGGCACAGCAGAATTGAGGCGAGCTCCAACCCATCCAGTCCTCTCCTCTGTGGTTGCTTCATGCCTTGGCAGCAGTATTAATGAGAAAACATTTTTGAAAGGGGAAACTCAGTTCAGAACTTTTTTTTAGGAGAAATGCCAAGATCCTTCCTTGTTTATTTTACTTGTTGTGTAAACATTTTCATAATACTTATCAATACAGTCTGTAAGAGTGTATTTGTTAAAATAACCAGCATGGACAGTGGTATCTTGCTCAGGACTCTGGTCTTTTCTCTAACTCCATATACAGGAGCTAATGCACCATTTGCCATTTTACTTTGTGTATGGTGCTGGCCACATTGCAGGCTCTTAGTAAATCAAGCTAAATGAATGAGAAAGTACTAAAATCACATAATAGACACCAGCACTGGAAATGGTCAGGAAATGGGAATTAAGGATGAATGCTCTGTTTACATGATTCAAACACATTAAGGCGTGAGGAAGCTGTGAAATTCTTCACTGTACGTGCTTGGTAAAAGCACTCAGCTTGCTTCTGCCAGATTCCCTCTTAGCAGTACTAGCTCCAGATTCCAACTGCTGAGCAATTTTAAAGTTCAGTGAACAAATTGTTTCAATTGTTTGGTTTTCTCCCATTTTCTGTGTGAATTATTCTCAAATTCAGGCTTAGTTTTTGCTTCTAAATGTGAGTAACAATCTGAGGAGGCTCTAATCAAAATGGTGCATTAACTTCTCCCCCCAACCCAACTTCTTCAATGTATATAACCCAGCCTGTATAGTTACGGTCACAAAATATTAACATAAGGTACCTTTTCCTTAGCAACAGCTATAGTGTCAAGGGAATGCAGCCCATAATAATACAGCTTGATCTAGAAGCACAATAAAATATAAATAAGCTTGTTACACTTCAGTGGCAAACAGGATTCCACTGTGAAGGGCCTTCATGAATTTAGAAACCTCATCTTCTTTTTACTCTCCAACACAGATTATATAGAAGAAGATTTATGGGCGCACATTCCCTTTTATTCCTGAAAATGAAATGTAATTGTTTACTCAGTAACAGTGTTATTTTGCTGCATGTCTACTACTAAATTTGTGGGCAAAATACAGTCACACACACACTCATCTGTGGAAAGCAGTGCTCATAATGAGATAAACATGAAACCAGGACTTTGTGAAAATCTACAGGGGAGACTGCCATGAAAGCATCCATAGTTGTTGTCATTTTCTAATGAAGAAAGCCCAAGCAATTTTTTGGGGAAAAAAAAAAAAAACAAACCAAAAAAACCAATAATAATAAAAAACCTAGCTACAGTGAATTACTACTAATTAGCATGATTAATCTATAAGCCTTTCCCTGTACCTATCTGCAAAAACCCCATCATCCCTGGCTGGGTAAGGGCAGAGTCTTCTTCTTGCCCCAAGTCCAGCTGTTTCTCTCCATCCCTGGAAGCTCCTTGGAAAACAGCTCCATGGCTGCTGCACCCTCATGCATGCTGGCCCTCTAACCATTATAATTACAGCTAATCAACTTTAGTATCTGTTCTTACAGGCAGTAAGATCTTTCAAATACTGCTTCTTATGAGTTTTCAAGGAGTACAAACTACATCAAGCCAATCTGAAGGCAGCAACAAATCATTTGAAGCTAGAGGATAGGAGTCCTTCTCTTCTGAGCAAACACTGAGGTTTTCAAGCCAAATTTACTTGGCTGAAAGTCATAAAATATGAGGACTCTTATGAGGGAGCCAAGTTACAATCTTAGCATGGTGTTTCATAATCAATAAATAAGTATTTAATATGCATTTATTAAGGCTGGGATTTCCAAAAGCACTTTTTAAGAGTGAGGTACACAAATCACAGGTATAACTCTCCCTCTGAATGGATTATATCACATCACTAGGATTCTCTGCAACAAACAAGACACAAAGAAAAGAATCAAAATTCAACAATCCACTTTGAGGAAATCCAGGGGCCAGAACAGGCTTGAAATCCAGACATTTTGTAAAGGATCAGATCACTGTCTCTGGTGGAAATGTCTCACTTCCAACAATATCTTATGCAGCCAAAGTTTATTCCAAGAGCCAAGTGCTTTTAAAATAACTGCTTACCTACAGAAAATCCCATTGCACAGCTGAAGAGCCATCAAATAAACACAAAACTCTTTGACTCAGTGCTGTCAAGAGTAGTATGTCTGAGCCTAACATGATTTGCTTGTATGGAAAATCATCTGCCTGCCTTTCTACAGCACTGCTGATGAACTTCTACAAGAACACAGTAAACTATATTTCTACATTTTACTGAAAGGCAGACAGACTACAACACTGGATAGCTCAGATCTTTAGAAGTTTCTGTTCCTAACTTGTCATCAACTAGTACATTTTTCACATTTTTAACGTTTCTTTTGTAAGGGTGATTTGCTTTCTGTGAATACATCATACACATAGTGAAAAATAACAGCAACAGAAAATCACAAATTAGAATTAAATAGGATAGAATTAAACATAATAGTTTGGGTTGGAAGGGACCTTAAGGACCATCTGGTTCCAACCCACCTGCCATGGACAGGGACACCTTCCGCTAGACCAGGCCACTCAGAGCCCCATCCAACCTGGCCTTGAAGAGTTCCAGGGATGGGAAATCCACAGCTGCTCTGGGCAACCTGTGCCAGTGCCTCACCACACTCACAAGTAAAGAATTTGTTTCTAATATTTCTAATATCTCTTTCAGTTTAAAGCCATTATCCCTTGTCCTACTGCAACAAGCCCTGCTAAAATATTTGTCCTCATCTTTCTTGTAGACCCTGGAAGGTGCTGGAAGGTCTCCTGGGGGCTTTCTCTTCTCCATGCTGAACAAGGCCAATTCTTGGCCTGATTTCATAGGAGACGTGCTTCAGACCGCTGATCATTAGATACTCTAACACATTATAACAGTATTACATATTACAATATTAATAACAAAAATGTATAAAAGGCAATCTTCCCAACCTAATCCTTTGAAGTTGTACCTATTTGTGAATATACACAAGCACTCCACTGAACAACCACTATTCTATGTCCCACTCCAACACAGCCACGTTTCCAGAGGAATCCTCTAGCTAACAGGGTTTTCATATCCTCCATCCTTCCAGGTGATGATGACACACTTCAGCTATGTCATGGAGCTCTTCTCTAGGCAGGCCACATGCGACACAGTACAAGAGACGACACAACACACAGCAAAGGATGCCAGCAGCACGGCTGCAGTGGCAAATCCCAGCTTTCCAGGGGCTAAGCTCCTTGTGGCAGAGGGCTCCCACAGAAGTGCTACCTCACATCATGCACCTTTTTAACATCTCTAGATGTGTAAAATGAAGGCCAGTTATGCCTCTCAATCAAAGCACTGCAGACCAATCCTAGTCTCTTTCACACAGGCATACGGCTTTGGAAATCAGTGAACCTGAAATTTGATCTCTCATATGATTTATTTTCCATCTTCTCCCATTACACAAATATAAATATAACAGGAATTTTTCTGCAGCCCTGAAATGATTCAGAATTAATACCAGATGACAAAATGGACCATGTACCAGGAGGGGAAAAGTTACAGTAAAAGCTCCTTCCCATTAATGGGGCCATTCATTCATATGCCCACTATTCCACAGGGGAGCTGGACATAAATTATGTATTTGACATCTAGTTATAGACGATTATATCTGACATAATGAAGTTATAATGGAAGGAGTTTGCACATTGTTTGGTTATTAAGTGCCCATTTCTTGTCCCTGCACCAGGTGCAATGGTGATAGGCCATACAAATCATCCAGAAGAAATGCCAAAATGGGCTCCCTTACTGATAAAGCACCACACATGTTTATTAATTTAACAGCTTGTCTTATGTCTCCCCCATCTGCTCATTTAAAACAGCTATTTGCCCTATAAATATTTCAGGAAGAGAAGTGTAGCCAAAAATTAGTCTGGCAGAAAAGGAAAAAAAAGTTTGAGAAAGGGTCTGATGCTGTATGCAGCACTACACTCTTTTTTTCACATTGCACTGGTTCAACAGCTTTTTTTCAAGATAGTAATAGGACATTCACTTTAGATTAGTGATGCTTGAGGGTGCACCACCATAGCTAACTCTACTTTCCAGCTGTTGCCACTGTCAGGTGGGGGAAAACTTCCACCACTGATGGCGAGTGGCAAAACTCAGTGCAGCGGAAAATGAAAGCCACTGTCAAAAGAATCTCCTGGGTGTACGTCCCTGTCCATTTTGAGCTTATCAGGTCATATGGTGGCTTCAAACAGCCTACAAAGAGTAACATTTCAAGGCATCTTTAAATCACAGTTCAGGCTGATCCCCACAGCTAAACTCCTTTACAAGGCAGTTAGCTAGCTGGTAAAAAAAAGCTTCTTAAAAAGTGCCCTTTTAATTTTTTTTTCAGATGAATAAGAATAACGGAAAAGGTGTTAGATATCACTCAGACTGTTCTTCCCCCACTTCCCCAAAATCCTTAAATATTTTCAAGTGTAAATACTTTGAACAGCTTCCACCAGCACACAGGAGTTAGCACTCCTCCTTGAGAGACTTTGTTAGCTCCAGCTTTCTGCTAGAGCAAACGCTGTTATCTTATAAATAAACAGCAGTGCCCCAAGGTGCTCCTCTGCAGTGAAAACACACATTCCAGGGAAATCAGAGCAACACTTCAGCACCGCAGTGAAAACCAAAATGGTGAGCAGTCTGCAATTAACTCTTTCTGACTGTGGAGAGCTACAGGATGCAAGGTGGGACCTCACTGATGGCAACAAGCAAACAGGAGAACTACAATGTGGCTGTTGGACACGAAAACGAAGAGCTTGACTCCAGGTAGAAGAAAGATCAGAAAGGCATTTCTTACAATTTTGCACAGCCTTTTTATAACATGCTGTGCTAAGGAACCATATAATTGGTCAGTAAAGACAACACTTCTCTTCATTGGTTAAATAATAGAAACAACACCTGTGAGAGGGTTGTTATGAGAACTTAGAAGTACCACAACTATTTACATGGATTTGTCCTTGAGGCAAGAAATTTTCCCAAGGGAAGAAAAATCAGCAGCTGACAGGCTGAAAACTTCACAGACTCAGAAAATCAGACCCACATCACAGGCTGGCTGCAAGATTTTCAGGAGCTCTGGCTGCTCTGGTTGTGATACTCGTTAGCCCCCACTCATGACACCTAATGAGAAATTAATAAATACGGAGCATGGTCCATGTTCAAAGCAGCTGCCTGCCCCAGGAACATCAGTGCAGTCCAGAAAGGGGGACATTTCAGTACAGACCTGAGCCACAATTGGAGATTTTCTGAGAGCTCTGCATAAAATTAAGAAAAGCATTGTGTCAGAGCTCATCCATCCCTTCACCATTTTCAGGACCCAAACAAGCTGCATATCTGGCAATAGATTCCTGCATCCACATCTACCACTGCCCAAAACCCACCCCATTGCAACATCAGCCTGTGTGAAGGCAGATATCCAGCCTCAAATGAGGCTGTCTATCACGCTGCCTATCACAAGGAAAAAAAACAACCTCAGAACTCAAATGAAAAGCAAATAAACAGCAAAGGAACACAACAAACAAAATCCTTGTAGACAGATTCAAGAACAGACTTTGAAACAAGGCAGTTGCAAATTCACAGTGCACATGAGGCTTGCAGTCATTGCAAAACCTTTCACTGATGGTCAAGGTGTGGTGACATTCACCTCCCTTCCACACAACTGGTGTAACATCAGTTACCTGCATGCCTCTTACACGCTGCTTTCCTAAAAGACACATGAGATAACAGAATGGTGTTGGCTTGTTGCAATGAGCACTCACACTCCCTGTTGGTGTGAGTGGGATGCTCTAGTGGGCTCAGGGCAGCCAAGAAAGGGAAGCCCTGAGGGATGTCACCCTTGAAAAAAAGGCTGAACAATACCAAAGTACACGACCAAGAAAGAGCAGGACACAATACAGCATTCCTAGAATTGCACAGGGAAAAGGGAACGAGGGTCCTGAGCATAGGAGGCCCCAAATAGCATTCACTGCATGATCCTTTCCTGGCTTAAAGTTATCAAATTAGCCTCTCCCCTAGACTCTTCCACCTGAATAATGTAAGGAAAATAACATCGCCTGAAGAAGCTGGAAACATATAGCAAACTCAGAAGGAGCAGGATGAGTAAAAGCAGGACCTCTGAGAGCAGCAGAGGGACACTATAAATGACTCCTGAGCTGAGAGAATGCCTTCCCCAGTGGCACTCCATTAGAAATTGAAAAAGCCTGGAAACCAAAGGTGCCTGGCCAGGGCTGGTTCACAGCAGGGAGTCCTGAACAGCACCTCCCTCATGTGCTGGACCTGGGAAGGGGAGGAAGGCAAGCTGGTGTCTCAGGGCCTGGTGAGCACGGGATACGTGACCCCATGTGTCAGCTTGAATTAAGGCAAGGAGTGCCACTGGGCCTTGCTGCCCAGCTCTCCCTTTTCTCTGGACCTGGGAAGGAGGACTGGGGCTGTGCAATAAGCCCAGCTGTCAGATCCTCCTACATCATCTGCAAAGCCATCGACCCTCTCGGGACCTTTGGGAGGGAAAAAATAAATAAGACCCAGAATGCATGCTTACAAAAAGCCTACTCTATTTCTGGTTATAAGATTTCACTGTGCTTCAGCTGTTCAGGAAAGGTTCTCCCTCAGAGACTCAAATGAAAAGGGGGGAAAAAATGGCATAATGGATCCAGATTTTGAAGAAAGAAAAGACAAAGGGACATCTTCCACTAAGATGGGAAATAAAGGTGGAAAACCTCTGGCTCCCTGATGTGCTGTCAGGACTCGGGCCAGATTCTGTGTTTATGGAATATGAACCTGATAACTGAGGTTTACAGGAAAACCTCCCACAGTGCCTTAACACAGTGCCACAACAACCTCCCTAGTTAGAGAAATCTGCACAGAAGGGTAGGACCTTCCTCTGCATCCTTTATTTGCTATTTATTTCTGGAACTGGGGACCAGTACAGAGTTCTTCTTATCAGTTAATGTTTAGGAAATGCACTGACTTCAAGCATATCAATCTCCAAAACAACTACTCTTTGGACTTCAACTTAGAAGGAAATTGTTGCAAAGCATCAGCTCAACAGGGCAATAGAGTTTCTCAGGCTGCCTAGTTTTAAATGCCAGGCATACATTTGAAGTTTAATATCATTCCACATATATGTTAAAATCTGCTTCTACACAGCTTTAAAAACAGTTTTAGCACAAATACTTGGTGCATTTAATTCACTTCTTTGCTGTGTTTTAGTACCTGGCAGAATTTGAGTATAAATGTTTAATTTAATTTATTGCTATATGATAATTCTATGAAATCCCTTTCTAAGCCAGAGTATCAATGTCACTCTCATCTATGAAACTCTTTGCTCTTGTCAGTAACCAGTGATCCATTTTTAAACACAGGTTTAATCTTCAGTCTATGATATCACAATCTAAGATCTCAGCTATGCCTGGAATTCTTCTGTACAAAGAAGGTGTCAACACCTGCATAAAAATCATGTAGTCACATCCAAATTGTTGGATTGAAAGGAGGTGTAAAAATAGTAGTTAACAATACTTCATATATGGAACTAATTTTACAATAGCCTCAAATTAAAAAGCGGATGGGTACTAGGAAGTGTCTTGATGAAAAATGCTGATTCAAGGCTTCATTTCTATTCAGTGATGTACAGTGTCATTACTGGGTGGCTGCACAGTGCAGTGGCTCAGAGTAATTACCCTGTAATGCACAGTGACACTAATGTACTAGTAAACTACTGCAGTTTATACTCTATTCACCACCAGCGTCAGGACTCTGAAAGGCAGGTAAAAATCCCCTGCATGCATAAACAATGTGTGTAAATGTCACCAGTGATAAAATCTTTAAAAAGGAGAAGGAAGAGGCAGTTACAAATAAATCTGTCAGCTGAGAACTGCAACTGCATAGACCCACAGGAGCACTAAAGCTGTATCTTTTTTGATAATACAGGAAGGAAAGATGCTTCTTTTAAAGCATCCTACCCAGGCTCTATTTTCATTTATTACAATTAAAACTGTATGGTGGCTGCTTCTTTTTGCCACTCTAAGTGCAAGGTTGGCCTGCACCTGCTGTTCAGCTTAGTGCAAGGGGAAGCATGGAAGGGAAATGAAGAGCATCAAAGGAGTAGACAGAAGCATTAGTGGTTTATGCTGACTGTCATAATGGTGCTCTGGTTTTAGAGATCCAGGAAATGTGGAGGATCACAAGCTTAAGGACAGGTGTTTTTGACTCCTTTGTTTAAAACAGCTCTAGTGGTTATGGGATAAAGCTTGGAACATGACCCAAGCATGTCCTAAGGTGTCAGAAAAACAAAAAGGAATCATAAGCCTAATATATGTAGGGACAAAAAATATTATTAAAATACTCTAATGGATTTTGGATGCTGAGGCTAGAAATAAGGCAGCAGAACTACACATCCCACATCCCAGGGCCAGAGAAAAGCCTTGCTCTTCCCCCAGGAGACAATACCAGTTACTACATTTTTAACAGCCCCTAGTCACCAACTAATAGACTGATGCCTCCAGAGCTAACTTTCTTTCTGGCCCTATCCTATTAAGAAGTTACACAAGAGTATTCAAGTCCTTTTACCAGCACACAGCAGCAGTAATACCAGTCCTTCCATCATGAGCAGCTCCTTCTTTAAGATCTTTAAGACCTCTCAGCTAGGGGGATGGAGGCCCTGGTGAATGCCACCAGTGTAGCAGTTCATGCTGGATAAACTCTAGTTTACCCTCTCTGCAAGCACTGCAACTGTTCTGCTTGACCCACTTTGTCCTGCTCCTGGTGGCATGCCATCTATCTTGCTGAGGTAGCTCTGCTCTCATTAATAGCACACCACTGATGAGTTTTGCTAGTCCTTAGTTCTTTCAGCTTGCAGGAAGCAAGACACAGGTTCTCTTTCTGCTGCTGTTCCAGCAACCTTCAATCTTCCATAATCTGTTCAGATGCCAAGGCAAGGATTTACATTGACCTATTCTAAGTAAGATCTGATTCATCACCTCAATGACAGACTAGAGCAAGAAGGTCCTGCAAGTCATAACTGTCTCTGCCTCACTAGAGTTCTCTGCTATAAAAGCAAGGTAGTAAATTCACCACAGAACTGGAAGTTCTCAAATGACTTAGAAGAAGCTGACGATCTCAAATGCACATGTCAAATCCCAGGATAGTTCGCTTAGGAGGTTGTGGACTGCCAGGAAATTGTACACAACCAGCCTGACTCATCGCAAGACCAGATCTGGAGAGAGGACTGTGAATCTGGCATCCTCACACCACCCAGCACATGGTTCCAGCTCACATTTTTCAATTGAGAACAGTTAGAAAAACATGTGCAGACACAAACACACATCAACAGCCTTACAGTGCTGTGGCAGAATGGTGACAATCACCACACAGGTCAATTTGGTACTCTTTCTGCCACTGTAGCACCCTTTGAAGAGTGGGAAAAAGGGACAAACCCCAAACCTAAGGTATAGAATATCTCTGTGCTATTACACTTCGGATGTCCTCTTCCTTCCCTCCTCCTCTTCCAGAAAATTCCCCAGGTTTGATGCTCATATACACTTGCAGAACTGACCAAGAAATCCCTTCATTTCCTGTAAAATTTTCACTTTGCTATTATCCATTCCAAGAAAAACAAGTTATTTACTTTGATATCTGAATATTGACCAGCCTAACCAAAAGAAGCAAAGGGAGGTGTAAGAAGCCTGCACTGCCATATATGCTTGCTTTGAGGACAAGCTCATTTCCCCAGGCCTCAGGGGCAAACACTGGGGGCTCAGCACTAGGGAACGATCCTCCAAATGGGCAGAGAAATCAAGGGCTTGCATTCATATTGCTTTATTTGCACCATTCAAGACAGGCATCTATCTTAGCAGGGCTTTTCTGTATTCTGGACTTGCTCTGTACATACTGGCTACTAGCATTGCTCCCCTACGGCAATCATCCCACCTAAAATTTGACTCATCCTCTATAATGGTCATCTCCTCATCAAGTCTAGGAAAAAAACCCTTCAAGCAACAGCAATGCAGACTGAATCCAGGCTTGAACCACTGTACAACCCGTTCTGTACCCTTTACTCACCTGAGGGGCAGCTGAAATCTGCCCCTTTGCATTTTGCCATCATCTCCCTGTGCCTTTGCACTGCCATTAGGAAGGAAAGGTGCAAGACAGAGGGCAGGACCTAAGACGTATACCTGCAGGAGTAAACTAGTGGGGAGAGCAAACCACCCTGTGAAGCGATGGGATGTTCAAAGCTATGTAATGGGACACTTGGGACACGGTCATCTCATGTATATCTCTCCTGCAGGAATTAATTCGCTCCCCAGAGTGTCTTCAGATGGAGGGTGACAGCTTGGCCATGGAGGCTCAGTGAACAAATGAGTGCTATCCACTCACACCTGTGGCTGGTTTGGAATGTGAGTGAATGGAGACTGTCCCACTGACTCACCCTTGGATGATGGTCTCTCCAGATCCGAATCCAGGTGGATCGGTGGGGCAATGTAGGAAACCTGCCCATGGTGAGCCTGCCCTGTGGACAAATAAGTTGTTTAGTTCTGCTGTTTCCTACAGAGATCTATCAGGGCTACAGTCAAATACACAGCATTTGGATTAAAAACAGGTTCACAAGTATTTTGTTCTGTGTGTTTTTCACAAGGATCTTCCATTTTGTGGAGGCACCTGGTGACAAGATGAAACCACTTCCATCTCTCACTTTTTCCTTGAAGACATGGGTACTCTAGTGAACTTTAGTTACGCTTGCTTTACCACTACTATGTCTATTTCACACCATGTTCTCTTGGAACCTATTTTCTCTCTCTCTCTCTCTCTCTTTCTCTGTATATATTATACGCTATGGAAGAGAACCCAATTTCACACAAGCTCATTCAATCTGTTAATATCACTTTAAGAGGGAAACAAGCATTCCTATGTCACAGCCATTTCTGAAGGAAGCACGATATGAAGTACAATACCACCTGTTTGTCCCACCTGCAGGAGACATGCATATCATTTTTCAGAGCTCAGCATTGCCTTCCACATGAGTGGAAGATTTTTTGGTTCTCAATGCCATCATGCAGCTTTTCAGTTGTTAAAGACTCAATCCTTCCCTAGCAATTTGGAGGTAACTATATCAAGAAACTTCTATTTATAATAAAAACATTTTTTTATAATTCATCTATTTACTGTACCAATTTACAGGGTTGTTAATCTCTTCTTCTAAACATGGAAAGTTAATGACACATAGATTATGATAACAGTTACAGTAACCTTCCCATTTCAAGTAATATTCGTTCTGCAATAAAAGCAGTTGATTCCTCTTAAGAGACACATTCCAAATAATTAATACAGCTCCCTGTTGACACTTGCTGTTGTTGCTCCAAGCAATTTCCAACCTAGCGTCACAGGCAGAGCAGCAGCGGTACAGTCTTCAGGCTTCTTTGTAATGACATCCAGGAATACCACAAGCACAGTATGCTGTTGCACATAATATGTTGAAAACATCTCTTCAGGGAGATAAAATATTAATGGGAAAGGGGAGAAAAAAAAAAGTTTGTCTGACTGTGCAGGTTATATTTACTACTTTACAATGAGGATGACTCAGATGATTTGCATTATTAGCCATTACAACAACTGGACATAATTCAGGTTTAAAATCTACCAACACATCATAAATTCTGTATTGGATTTTAAGTGCTTTAACATGGGAAATCTGCTTCAGGCAAACCCATAGCAAATAACAAGTTCCTTTGCTTTCCTCTTCTCGTGTACATGTTAAAAACCCATCTGATGTCATTAGTGAAAAGTCACCATTTAATAGCTGCTCAGTTCTGCAGCAGAAACAATTAGACAGTCTGCTCTCACTCCAAGCTGCTCGATGTGCAGGATGATCAGCGCCCTTAAAACCACAGAACAGTCTCCCCATTTGCTGCATCAAAGATACCACTGAAATGTAAAATAGCTGAGCTTGGCAGGAAGCTCTGGAAATCACCTAGCCCAGCTCAAGGGCAGCAAGAGCCCATAGCAAGTGTCCAGTCTGATTTCCAATGTCTCTAAGGATAGAGACTCCACAATCTCTCTGGGCAATCTGTACCAGTGCTTTGCCACCCTTACAGGAAAAAGAAAATAGAAAAGCTTTTCCACTATCTGCCTGTAAGAAGAGCCTGGCTCCATCTTCTTTATTCCCTGTCATCATGTACTTATCCCCATCAGTAAGATCCCTTGGATGATCCAGTCCAGGCTCGATACTCACAGCTTCTCAGCACAACCCCACAAAGAGACACTTCAATCTTTTTATCATCATTGTGGTCCTTTGCTGGACTTGCTCTGGGCCCACTGCTGACACACAGCTTTTGTTTTATTTTGTTTGGTTGGTTTTTTTAACCACCTGGTCTTCCTGGGAGCAAACCAAAAAAAGAATGATTCTGGAGGCTTAAAGGGCTAGGCTGGAGTAAAGATGATTCACGCACATTATATGAAAGACTAAAAACATCAATGAGTTTGTTTAGAAATTCACTACAATTCAGTAATAACTATGGAAGCTTATTATTGCTTTATTAAAGCTTTTACTTTATATGGAGGAAGCAGTACCATCAAATACTCTCTAGTGATAAATGAAACAAGTTGCAGAAAGCTTTTATCTATTTGCTGCTGATGCGAAACACAGCACTTGCAAAAAAAAAAAAAAATCAAACTTCTGTTACTACTACATACTGCTACTAAAAAACCAGACTTCTGTTAGACTGCACACTTCTCACAATGCTAATAAATCAAACTTTGGGTTTTAATACTCCTTCTCCAAAAAAAGCAATGCAAACAATTGTTGTGATTCATATTCTGGGCATGAATATCAGCTCACCAGACTCATCAGAGTGTTCACACTGGAGAAACAAAGGGTCTCTACTGTTACCTTCTTAATCAATAGAATCACATTTTTGCTTTGGTTTTACTATTATTGCCAGTGGTGACCTTTGAGACTGTTGAGGCTAGGGAAGGTGTCTGAACCAAGGCCTGGCAATGGGACTGGTTAATAAGCACTTGGTCTTCTCGGCTTTAATGGCATTAAAAGTGCTGCCATTCACTCAGCTAAAAACCAAAATTTTACCCAATGGACCTATGAAAGGTTTTGAGACTGATATCACTGGCGCAGCTCAAGTTGATCTCAAAGACTGACAGAATGAGCTTTCCCAAGTGAGGCTGACTCCCAGTGCCTGTGGAGTTTTGCAGTTTCAGATGCTTACTGCAAGCCCCAGCCCTAGGAATGAGGGACTCCTATCTCCCTCTCTTCAGTTCCAGCTGCTGTAGAAAAGCACTTTAAAAGATGGATGTGAGAGCCCTAAAAAAAAAAAAAAAAAAAAAAAAGGCA
>VZUI01044516.1:0-97082 GCA_013401135.1 Cettia cetti | reverse complement strand
TAGTATTAGTATTAGTATTAGTATTAGTATTAGTATTAGTATTAGTATTAGTATTAGTATTAGTATTAGTATTAGTAGTATTAGTAGTGCTGAGGACAAGGATCTGCAAGTGGATTATACCCAATTTCTGCAGGTACACAAACTCCTCTGGACAACAGCAGTTTACACAGGTGTGACAGATGTAGTGAATGACTGACAGCTTCCTCCAGTTTGCCTTCTGGATCCCGAGGCAGCAGATGTGATGTGATCCCCTGTGGAGCTGGGCATGAGAGGAGAGTGCCAGGGCCAGGCTCTGTTCTCTGCTGGGTGATGCAAACCTGGAGCTCGTGGGGCAGTTAAACCAGGTTGACGCTTGCATTGCTCAGATTTGCTCTCCCCTAACTGCAGGTTAGTTGAAGGTCTTTTAATCTTCACTGATCTTCAGGCCTCTGCAAGTTACCTTGCAGGTTTTTCACAAGCAAGGGTTAAATCCCAAGTTAGTAAAGTTGAATAAAACGTTGTCTGAGTCATCTAAAATTTGTATTGGGGAGCTCTTGTTCAACAGGATGAGACAATCTGTATGTTTCAAACAGCTGTCAAGCTGAAGCTTGCTTTTATCCCAGATGTGTGAATTTCCAGCAGTGTTATTAACTGGATTGTTCATCCTCAATGCTGTATGAAATTCCTTCCTGCTATTGCCATTGAAGGGAACAAAGGAAGAAGGAAAAGGCTGGGTGGGGTGGGGTGGTGTTGCAAGGTGTATTCTGCTTTCCTAGAGTGATTATAGAATAAAGCTTTTGACAAAGCCACACTCTGCAAGTCAGTGGATGTGTTTCATGTGATAAAGGAAGAAAGTGTAAAAGACCTCAAATTATGTGTTTGAAGAATTATGCTTTGGGCTTCTGGCAATTTTGGTGGTTATTTTAAAGGTGGAATCCCAGAAGTGTAGAAATGTGTGATGGCTTTGTGGCGTGTTAGTACCAGCCAAAACCACCAAGTCACCACTAGCCAATGGGGAAAATGCATTTTTCAAGCCTTGACAGAAAATGTCTTTGTGTTTTGCATTTGGGCTGCAGTTCAGTTTGAACTCTTTGAAGACCTTCTCGTCTGTGCTCCTCTGGGTTTGGATTTTTGCTTTTAAAATGTGACAAAGAACTCTTCTGCTTGAAAAAAGGCCATGGCCCTGTCCTGATGGTGCATTGATTTTCATATTATTTAAGCATATGCAGAACAGAGAAATATCACCAAATCATCACCTTTATTTACAGAGTAAGTAAATAATTAGTAACTATTAAGTTTATTTCATGAAATCAGAGGGAAGACTTTTGTCCAGGCACTGATTGTCCACAGAGCGTGTGTGGTCTGTCCTTTACGGCCCATGGCCATACTCTGTTATGAATTTGCCAGAAGAATCAGTCTTTTTAAAATGCATGTTTTTCCAAACTGCTGTGGGAGCAGTCCTAGACCACTTGCTATTCCATAATTCAGGTTAGTAAAACACTGTAAGTTTGCTTTTCTCATTTTAACTTGATGACCTGTGATGAACAAAAAATTGAGCGAGCTATTCCAGTTTATTTCCCATGTGCATTTTAATTCTGCATCCAATGCAGGTTGCTCCATCAATTTATATTTTTCTTAGATCAAGAGTTACTATTTAATTTTTCCAGATATTTCAGCTGTTTTAAATTTGCTCTGCTAAATGCCCACTAAAGCATCAGGATGACAGTTAGTCAACACTTGGAAGTCTGTTTTATGAAAATTTTGACATTACCAAATTTGTTTTCTTTCAAAACTTGAGTAAAACCAACCTTGTTTGAATTTCCCATTAGAACAGAATTTGCAAACCTAGAGGTGAAATACATCTTTCCATCATCATTTAAAAGTGTGAGAGGGCTCAAAAAGGCTACAGTAATCAAACCCCATCATTGGCAGCACAGAGGGAACTCTGCTACTTTCTAAAAGAGGAGGCAAGTGGAGGGATTGAAAAAAAGACCTGAGTTTTAAATCCATCTCCATGGCCCATTATTGCCGTTGATTCATTGCATTTAGCTTCAGAGCCCATCAAGACTCACTCCTTGTCCCTACAAACCTGGCAGATAAGGACAGGCACCTGTCTCTTTGTCTTGTGTTTAAATGTACAACTCCAGTGACCTGTGGTATACATCACCAGAAGAAAGCACATGGCTCCTTTAACATTTTTATTCAGAGGAGTGGGGATTCTAAGGTGACATTTCTGGTAGTCTCTAATGAGCAGCTTTAAACGTGTGCTCGCATATGTATCCTCTAGTATAAAGTCTC
Source organism: Cettia cetti (assembly GCA_013401135.1). Taxonomy (NCBI): domain Eukaryota; kingdom Metazoa; phylum Chordata; class Aves; order Passeriformes; family Sylviidae; genus Cettia; species Cettia cetti. The sequence continues at coordinate 94,805 of VZUI01044516.1, read as the reverse complement.
GACATCATGCCGGGGTGCCACATGACTTCACACTGTAAATGTCATTAGTGTCTTGTATGTTAACAACCCTAATTCTTTTCAGTGATCTGTCCTGGATTGTTAGCTGAGGACACCAGCTTTTAACAGGAGATGTTGCACTAATTGCCCAGTTTTCACAGATTGGCCAAACCTTTGGTCTTTTGAATGTGTGTGTGTGTGTAATCTTTGTCAAAGGCATGCAGATGATGAATAGAGCATTCAGCTGTGCTGGCATCCTCCAACAGCGACTATGGACCTCAGTGGTTCCTACCAGTGAGTTCCTGGGAAGAGACAGCCAGCTGTTAACGACTCTGGCTGCACTCTCTTTTATAGGTTCAGAAGCTCCCAGAATAAAAAGACACTACAGAACCTCACAGTTTATAATTTGTGTGAGACCTTGTTTAAGTTTGAATTATTTGGAATCTTACTTCTTGGAATCCGGGATCACATTATACAAACACACTTCAGCCATAAATTCTGCAGACTTGAAAAAGTGGTTACAAAAACCAATGCTCTAAAGTGGTGAAAGCCCTTCTTTGGTCTCACTTATTTGCAACTAGTGAAATTCAACTATAAAAATTCTTTTCTTAATGAAAGGAACTTCTGTAGTAAATAATCCTGACATCTGTAAAGTAACACAGAATAACAGCTATCTTCAAAGTAACGTGACTCACACATTTAATGGCAAAGGGAGATTTTGTCCAGAAGAGCAGGAAAAACAATTTAGGGGACAGTAAGCATTTGTCTTGCTGAGCAGCTACCAGAGCAAATCTCTCTACTGCCTGGTTCAGCAGTTCCCTGTCCTATGGTAATTTTGTCCTGCTACATGAACCTGATTTGAGGTCCCCTGAGCCAGGCTTGTAGTGGTGATTTCCTTGTGCTCAGTATCACTCCATGCTGCTCTGTGGTGGCAGATAGCAAAGCTGACAGGAGATGCTGAGACCCTGGGAGAACCCTCCTCAAATTGCTGTGCTGGGTTCAAGGGGTGCCAGGGGCTGGGGTGGGGGTGCAGAGGGAGGGAGCCCAACGTGTAAGCACCTTGTACTGGGCAATGTCTGCAAACATAAGCCTGATGAGCCAAGGTTCAGGGAACTCTTTTTAAAGTAATAGGGAAAAAATGCTTAGTTTTGGCAGAAATTTGGATTAAATTCCATTTCCATCAGCCTGTGTTAGAAGAGAAATTGTGACTCCCTCATACTTGTAACATAGATTTTTATTTTCCAAAGAAACAAAATGTTAATAGATTCTGAAACTATAAGACCTTGTAGTGCTTGTGTTTTGATTTATGGCTTGTAATGGCGAAGGAAGCAATACTTTGTGAACAAATTACTCAGAGATCAGAAAAAGGTAGGAGGCAGGGGAGGGGAGGTGGAAACAAGACTCCACTAAAGAAATTTGACTGAAGAGGCACCTAAAGTGATTTCTGTTTCGCAATGGAAAGCTGGGATGAAGTGTACAGCACTGAAATGTGACTGAGCCCATCCCAGGTGTATATTCAGCAATGCAGAAAGGGGAGGCAGAAATGGAGAGCAGAAAGGTTGCTAAATGTGAGGGAAAGGAGAATGTTTGGGTTTTTTGGAGGGACAGGATTTTTTTTCTGTGCTGTGCTGTGCTGCTCTTGCAGCAGTGGGAATTAGGAGGCTGCCTGGTACCACAGCTCTATTGAGGACTCCTGTCTGAAGCAGTGCTTTAGCATTCATGATAGACAGACTGAACTGGTGACAGTCTATTCAGCAGGGCAAGTGAAAAGGACAAAACTGCCCTGTGTTCTGCTCAGCTGCACTACTCTCTGTTTTGAACTAATAGAAAAAACTCTGCTCCACAGCAAAAGAAACTCACATCTCCTACTATGAGTAGATTAGGCAAGGCTTGGTTGTATCTGATATTCCAGCTGCTGAAGCATGGGGTGGGATGACAGAACGTTCTCCTTTCAGAATTGCAGGTTGAAAGAGTTTGTCATTCGATAATCTATACAATTCTCTTTAATCTCTTTTCCTAGTGGATTCATTAAGTACACAGGACTGTTTGGCAGAGAAGTGATGGAATGTGATATATCTTATTTTGGGAACTTTCTTCTTTTAATAGCAATGAACACTTTTTCCGCCCATCACTTTTGTGACTGACACGGGAGACGTAGAAAAACTCCTATTCAGAAGAAGTGTTAGGTCAACCTGCAGCATTTCCTACATCACATACAGCAAACAACATTGTCTGGGCAAACCTCAGATTTAAAGCCAAGTGCTTGTTTGAATTTCCTAAGCATGTTGAATGATTGATCTTAATGTAAACAGGACCTGCTTACAGCACTGACAATAACACCTTACTTTAGCTGGAGCAGGAGAATGCTCAGGGGATCCAGCAGGCTGTGTCTGATATGACACTGAGATGAAATTTTGCTAAAAAGAAGCAAGGTTTAGAGCATGCTCATCGCTTCTCTTCTTGAAATCTCTACTCCTTAAGAGGTCTCTTTCAGTTGCTTTGAAACTAGGTTCCCCAAATGGACATCCCTTTGAAAATCCTGGTTTGTTGTCAGAAGTATTTGTGGTATTTCAAAGAAGGCAAAAAATGCTGAATAGTTTCATGTTTTATTTTGGGTGGGGTTTTCTTTGGTAGATGTAGGGATTTTGTGTCGTTCTGGTTTGTTGGTTTGGTTTTTGGTTTTTGGTTTTTTTTTCGAGGGAGGTTGGTGTTTGTGTAGGGTTTTTTGTTGTTTGTTTGGGGAATTTTGTTATTTTTAGTCGTTCTTGGCTTGGTGCTGTGGGCAAGAACAAAAAGAACCATCTTTTCTCATAGAGACACCTGACATAAGAAATTTGGCAGAGGAAAGGATGTTCATCATCCCTGGGCTTAGGAGGATGCTGCTTTTATAATATGAGAAAATCGGTCCATGTACGCAGGGCCGACATAACACAATCGCAGTCACTCAGGCCTGCATGGCTAGGAGAGAACCATGGGGAAAGAATAAGGAGCATCTTTATCCTGATGCCATGCCCACCTTTTGCTGTTCAGGCTCTGCTTTTTCACTGCCCTGTGTATCTTTATTCCAGACCCAAACTCTTGTAGTGAGCACGCTCCAGGAAGAATTTCTAGATGGTGAAGTTATTCTTGTGGTTACTATGGCACGGTGACCAAGAGACTGACCCAAATGGGGCCAGCTTGAGCATCAGTGAGTGCTTGAGCAGGCTGGGGCACACATTTCCCTTGCCTAGAGGATGGGTAATAGCTCTGGCAAGCTTTTTAATGTGGTAGCTTATCAAGTGCATTTATACTGCTTGATCATCTGATTCCACTGCTCTTTGACATGAAGACATCCTCTTGTGAGCTGTCCTCAAAATCCTTCTCTGCTTCTCCAGGAAAGTGAAAAGCCATCATCACTCTTTACACTAACATGGTTTTGTGCTCTTCCCTGGGAAAACAGCCATGATTTGAGCCTATCACCAGTCTCTAGCTTGCTCCATTTTTTGTTTAAAGACATATTATCTTCCAAAACAGAAATCAAGCTCCAACTTTTCTGTTTTACACACCCTATGCTATCACCTGGTCGTGAATCCACAGTGATTCTGTGTAAAGATTTTCCATCTCTTTCAGTGGGTGTTTCATGCATGGATAGTATGAACTGACTTGGCCTTGTAATGATATGTTTGCTGGCAGTTTATTATTTAGCTGCTAGTTATCTGTGTACTGTGGAGAAATTCAGGAAAGATTTGCTACTTGGTAAACAGGAAGGCAGGGTGGGAACTGAAGTCTTTTTATGCCTGTCAACTCCTTTAAGTTTTTCCTACAACAAGTATCTTCTGTTTAAGAAAACAGTGTCTGACATGACAAAAATGGGAACAAAATGATAATGGATTTTCAGCTTGGACAAGAAATTGCATACTGCTTTTATTTCAGATTCTGGTTTTGAATATTATCTTTTCTGGAAAGGTTTGATGAGGTTTTACTGCCAAATATCAGCATGTTCTTATCAACCCCACACCCTGTCTTCTGATCACCATGGAAAAATGGATCATTCAGGCCTGTTTTATGTTCAAAAAGGCAGTTTATAACTTGAGCAAGTTAGCCTGAAATAAAGAATTATGGCTTGGATGTCTGTCTCCTCATCTGCATGAATTTACAACATCTATTTAAACTGGCACTGATTTATAGTCTTTAAAATAGCATAGGGCATTTAATTGAAGAGGACTGACAATATGCAAGGGATAATGGGCTATGAAAGGAATGAGGTTATATAGCTAGATGTTTCCTTTTCCTTTGTAATTTGCCTTTGAGCCTAAGTTAAATTTCGTTTTCTGTGCATGTAAGATAAGCAGTAGTTATTGGTCTTGTTTGAAAAGATTTCTAGATTTCATTAAGGATCCAAATCATTCTGGAAAAAGAGAGGCTCAGGCCCAGTGCAGAAGTCACACACTTGATCTGTAACGATGCATCTGCTTCAGACTCATGGATTTCTCCCATCTGCCTCAAACTCAGGGATTCCTCTCTTGGTTTCCAGATCTCCTGGCTATTCTGATTTCTTCTCTTTATTTTTCCTTTCTTTTTATAAAAACACTTTCCACTGTCGTATCATCCGAGGATGTCCACTTGCTGTTGGGTGGACATAGGTGCCATCCATGCATCCAGAGAAAGTGTGCTGTGAATTTTCTGTTTCCCATGAGTTGAGTATTGAGGCACAGCCCAGGTAACCAAGAGGTAAGTTACTAGGCTGTTTCTAAGCAGGGAGAAAGGGAAAGGAAAAGAAAGGACACTCTTGTTTAACAGATTATTCTGAAGTTTTTCCTCATCATCTTAATTATTAGTTCCTCACTATTTCCTTCCATAAGTAATTATGAAGAAGAACAGTCATAAATTATAACTTAATTTGCCCCAATTAATGTTGAATGATCAGTGCAGTTTGCAGAATTGAGTGATTCAACTGCACTAATGGATCGTGGTGGAAATGGGTTTCTGTCACGTTGTATAACGCTCTGTTCTTGTCTTTAGCTCAGCCCATGAGGTGCTAGAAAACCTCTTGTTTGGCTTGCTTGGAAGCTGGAGTCTGTCTCAGATTGCCAAGCAAATTACATGGGTTTTCTCCTCACTGCTGTTACCAGGAACCCTGACAAAATCCAAACCAGGAAATGGCTGGATTTCTTATTCAAGAGTTATCTTTATGGCAGAAAACCAGTATGAACTCATTACAGATAAGTGTATTTGCTATATCCATCTCTAGGATCATGGTCTTATGTATTAATTTTCAAGACTACCAATTTCCCAATGGTTTGACTGAGATCTGCAAAAGCCATTGATAAGAGTTTAGTTCCTGTTATGGGACTAGGCTCTGTTTCCAATTACCATCCTACAGCTTTGTGTGCAACAGATCATTGACTATTTAGAAAACAAGATAAAAAAAAAAATCTGTATTAAATGTACTTCTTTTAACTTGTGCCACATTCAAATTTTCTTCTTTTGACTTTTAATCATGCAATTTAGCAGGATAATATTTTCATTTTAAAATGAATCTTCCTGTCTCCCTTTCTCTCTCTCTCTTTTTTTTTTTTTTTTTTTTTTTAATTCATTGTCCTTATTTTACTTATTTTCTGTCTGTTCTTACCCCATTTCACTTTCATCTGGAAAGGCCTGGCAGTTCTGAGTTATCACACAATTTTTTTCTTTTAGGAAAGTCTTAGATATTGCATTAAGTTCTTATAAATTCCAGTTGGATTAAAGGAAGATCATAGGATAGTTAGATTACCCTATTTTCAATGAATAATATGTATCTGTGATTTGAATAAATATGTATTCAGCCTGAAGAAATGATAAGCATTGTCTCCCAGATGACGCCAGTTCTCTAACAGGAAGTTTCTGTAAAGAGATTTGGCTCCAGCCTGGAGAGATTAGAGATGAGCACATCTCTTTATGACTTCTTGACTGCATTTCAGCACAAGTCCCCTCATAACAACATCCAGGTCTTGGCCTAAAAAAGGCCTTGGAAAGGCTTTGGAATTTGGCCTTCTATGCCAGAAGAACATGTGGCTGGGACCCACAGTAATGGAGATGCATCTGAGACCTTGGAAGTATCTCCTATCTGGAGGAATACATTTGACTCGCAGCTACAAGTCCTGTGTGATATCTGGTTTCCCTCACAGGACAGCAGGATGAAGGACAGTGGATGAGGGTCTGTAGTGACTCAGAGTCCCCAGGCAGGTGGAAAGGAGAGCTGCTTTATTGCAAAAACTGGCCCTTTTAAAGCAGTTACCCCATTATCAGTTACATAGTTTTAAAACATAACAAACATAATTCAACCAGCCACCATACACCACCATGTGAACACCCAATGGTTATATAACTTGTTTTTCTACCCCTAGTTCAGCTGAGTCACTTTCCCATAGTCCTCTTCTACTTAGCTGAGTAACAGGCCTGAACCATGATTTTACAAGGCCTCCTTTTGTAAGGTTTTACCTATATGCAACAAAAGATATCCTAGTCATTAATAGCATCATATATAATTTCTGCCCATTGCTATTTTTTCCTCATTTTTGGTATGCATTTCTTTTTCATTTCTTTTGCTACATTATTGGTTAGTTGACCCAATTTAAAATCACAGGCTCCATCAAACCAAGTATTCCAGAGCAGGAAGCTGTGGTGCCTCTGATGAGTCTTCTCTTCAGCTTTTGGTCCAGATGTGAGCAGGAGGAGTCTTTCTGAACCTCTGACTGGGAGCAGGGGGAGTCTTTCTGAACCTCTCTGTGTTTTAACCACATGTGAAAACACTGCTGACTGCCAGCTCCCTCTCCATGTCCTGCTTAGCTCCTCACATGGGACAAGCATTTTAAATGAGAGGTAAATTGGCATCTGGTTCACCTGACAAACAACAGATTACTCCAGATTTCAGTGTGTAGGTTTTCCTGTTGAGGACCAAATTTTCATCCTCATTTCACTGAACGTGCCACACCGAGTTGGGGCATATACCTTAAAAATTGAAGGTGATGCATTTGGTGACCAAGTGTTCCTGCTTTGCAAAAAATGTTTTAGAAAAGGCTTGTGCTTGTTGCTCCACAGTGCAGTTTCTTTCTGCAACTGTATTGGCAGCCTTCAGGCTCACAGATCACAGAATCACAGAATCACTAGGTTGGAAGAGACCTTCAGGATGAAGGTTTTTGTTATATGCTCCAGGCCATTAGTTATGTGGCTTCGTGCTTTATTTTCAAATCTGCCGACTTTGGTAGCTGTTATTACACAGAAGTTTAGTGCAGTCTTTGTCAGATACAAGGAAGACATGAGGAGGAATAGATTTGGGCTAACACCCACCCCGTGCTTAAATGTCTCTTTTACCAACTAGACTGTACCTTGTGAGGATCCCCACTTGCTGTGGTGGAAATTTCAGATCTAATGAAATTTTTGAAAGCTCATTAGATGGAGAACATGTAAGCATGCTTCTGAGACAGGCACCTTTTTGAAGTGTTCAGTAAAAACACCCATAAACATCTGCAATGTGGAGGATAAGCAAGTGCCTGGTTTGGTCCTGGTCTGTGTCAGGGGAGGCCAGGCAGTGCATGGCCCAGGGCTCTGTGCAAGGGACAAGGGTTTATGCTGAGCCTGTGATAACCTCCTGCTTGACCCCAGTGAGGGTCTTGGCTCTCCCATGCCTCTCTCCCATCACCCACACAGTAGATTGGCTATACAAATCTACCAGCAGTGTGGTGGCTGCTCCAGAATAGGAACAACCCTACTCAGATATGTGTGTTAAAAGCTCAGGGATGACTCAGACAAATGTGGTTTTTTGCTGAATTTCTGAATGCAGTATTTGCCACTCTGATTTCTCACTTCCTTCACTAAATATTTGCACTGAGTGCTGGGTTGCAACTGAAGGTCTTCACTGGGTCAGAACAGGGCAGTGGGGCAGCTGGGAGTAGCTCTCTCTGACCACCATGTCAGAAACATACTGAGGCTTTCACTGCTGGTAAATTAGATTACACCCAGTGAAGTTCAAGCAATCAGAAGACTTAATTGCTCAAGACTTCACTTGGCAGCAGTGCTAATGTGTGCACTTGAATATTTTCTCACTTTTTTAGAGATGGACACTTTCTTTCAAGAACAGCTTTATAGCTTTCTGCCTTTTAACTTTCCTCTGAGCAAACCATACAGAAAAAAACACCCACTTAGCACTGATGGTAAGAAATTTTCTTGGCCAGTGGAAAGACAAGATGCTGTTTCCAGGCTCTGTGGCTGCTCTCAGGAGGCAAGGAAACATGCTGTCCCCAGCATATGGGTGAGCCAAGATGCTGGAAGACTGAATGATTTGCTTGTGATCACAAGTTATGTCAGTGGCCAGGATTAAAGACCAAATGTTTCTGGCTAACCCTGGGAACCATTATCCTTCCTCATCTTGGGACCTCCAAGGAAAATGTCAGAGCTTCCTGGAGACGAGAGCTGCCACAGCAAGACTCCAGGCAGTGCCACACGGCACTGGGGGAAGGTTTCACATATTGGGCCACCTGCAGCTTTTTTCTGCCTCACTGTGATATGGGTTACCTTCTTCATAGGGTTTCAGAGAGGGTACACCAAGGAAGGGAGGGCTGTTTCCTTCCAAGGAGGAAAATGCAAGTGTAGGTTCAGTGGTAATTTCTAGAGAGTTTTCTGAAACGAGCCACAAAAATGGATTGGGAACTGCACTGATGTTTTGTTATTGCCATAATCTGTAATTTTTTTTGCAGGATAACAATTAAATGAATTGTTAGAAACATCCCATGTTTATAAGGCAGTAACTGTTTCTTGGGCTAAATTAATTTATAAGCAACTTTGAGTAAGATAGGCATCCTGAGGCTTTTAGCCCATGGATTGTCCTTGATGGCTTTATTGCCAGATTAATGTAGCATACCTCTGTGTTACTCTTAGCTGACAGATATGTGGTCTTTTTTTTCTCATCCTAAAATAATTTAATAAGGAAAAGATAAAAAATGAAATGGGCTTTCAGTATCAATTTAATCTGCAGAGGGCTTTCAATATCAATTTATTCTGCATCTATCAGTAGTACTCTCCATAGCCATAGTGTGTACTCCTTCCTTGATATCCCTGGAGGCTCTGCATTGTTGCTAGATTCCCTAAACACTGATTTCCATACTTCAGCCATAGTGGTTTGCTTTTACATTTAACTCAGTTCTGAATTTTCTGGATTTTGTTGTTGTTGTTGTTGTTTTCTGGAATAATTACAACTTTCCACAATATGCTGCTTTTTCTTTCAGATATCTGAATTTACTCAATTTAGATTCCAATTGAACGTTATTTTTTCATGAAAATTCAAGTAACTATGCAACATTCTGCGCTGTAAATGGCAAGGCAAATCCATTTCTTCTTATAAAGAATTAAAGTAATTTGCGGGGAGACCATGATGAAAGTCACACAGAAGTGTGGAACTGAATGATGGTTTCAGTGGGGTAAATCTGCAATTCTCTGAATACTGTCAAGTGGTGCTCCTCTCTGCATCAACATGACAAAGGACAGAGTTTAATCCAAAGTCTAAAGCCACTAGTATTGTGAGGGCTCAATTTTCCCTCCAGCCCCAAGCATTTCATTGTCTGCCATCCTTCCATGCCATCTGTACAAGGCCCTTCCCCTGCCGTGGAGCAGCCTGTAGCTCTCCAGGACTGGGCTCAGCTTGGAGCCCTGGGAGGGACGCCGAGCTCTCAGCCTGCGAGCAGAAACGCTGTGTTACCGGTTGGGAACTATTTGCATTCTCAGATGAGGATGACTCAAATAGCACGAGCTGTGACTACTGCTGGGAAAATATCATCTGGAGGACGGAGTGAGCCACAAGTACACCCATTCCTTCTCGCTCTGCTTCTTTCAGAGTCCCCTTGGCAGTTTATGAAGGCAAGTCAGCAGAGGCTTGTTGCAGGAGCAGCAGCCTTGCCTTGTGTGACTGACTGTGAGTTTCTAAAATCTCCAGACAGATTTCATCATTATGGGCAAGACCTTGGCTGGGGCTGTCTGGGAAAGGATTTGCAATTGCCTGGCACTAAAAGGTTTCATGATTGTTGGGACTCCTTGGGAGTGAGTATGTCCTAAGCAGCACAATTAGCATTTGAGGCTGCACTTGCTTACTTTACACCTGAATACATAAAGAGATCCAGAGAACAGAAATCCATCTCTAAGCACCGTAACAGCCATAATTGGCCTGGTGTTACATTGATCACAGTGTTCCCTAATGATGAAAGCCAGGCGTGCTGCTTTCCAAATCAACAATTTTACACTTAGCTAAAAATGTTACCATTTGGATTTAATTAAACACCCTTGCTTGTCCTTGTTGTAGGGAGATAGCAGCGGGAGGAAAGCCACAGTAGAGCTGCAAGGATGGCCTGGCAGGACAGCCCTTGCCAGCAGGCACCTCTGGCTTATGAAACCAGCATGGAAAGGACGGGTGTGTAACACTGGCTAACGTTTTGGAACGTTCCTCAGAACTTGCTAACTCAGTACATCTGCAAATGCTGGCCACGTTCCCAGCCTTTATTTTCAGCCCACTTTTCCTGTAAGCTCTTATGCATTTTCCCTTTGGTTGCCATCAGACATTGTCGTTAACTCCCTAAGGCACAAGGATGGAGGAGGCAAAGTGCAGATCCGGTTGGGGTGGTCAGCATTCATACACCTGCACATGAAGGAAAGCTTTGTGACAACTGGGTAATGGAGCAAACATTCCTTCAGTTTACCCACCATGAATCTGTGTTTCACAAACACCTCAAAGCTAATGCTTCTGCAAACCCTCTGCTGGGCTTGAGGTGACCATCACACCGGGATCCACAGAGAAGCCTTATAGGTATATGTTTGACTGGCATGCAAAATCATTTGGCACAGGAGCTCAGAGAAAAGAGCTGGATTTATTGGGGGATGAAATGAGAAGAAACCAAGGCATGGCTGAAGACTTTTGCTGTAGGGAACTCATAGAAGATGTGACAAAGAGTTAGAGGATCTCTATGTCGACATGGTAGAAAGCTAATCTGTTCTTCAGCCCCTAGAACATCTTATTTCTTTCATGTGCAGGGTAATAGGGCTCAGAAACCTGATTACAATCTGTCCGAGTTGCCATGAGGGAAACCTGCTAACTCCTACAACACTGGGGCTTGCAGACAGACAGCTGAGGAACGGTTAAGTTACATGTGAGCAATGGGTCTCTCTAAGCAAACTGGCCATGTCTGTTACGCAGTAATTTGCAGCTGTCAAATAGTTAATGTCGACTCAGCCTGTGGTCTCATAAATTTTAGTTTAACACGCAATTCTGCTCCGACAAGTGTCTATATAAAAATAACACCTTCCTACAGAAATGATCTGCTATCTATGTGTAATCACATGCAAATCTGATTAATTTGCTGACTAAATTAAGGGGAACAGTTTTAAAAAATGGGTGTCTAAAGTTAGGTGCATACTATTTATGTACCTAAATATGCAGTAAAATTTGAAGTGGTACTTAAGTCTTGTCACTTTGAATTGCCCTTGGACTAGCTTTTAAAATCAGATTATCTTTCTGGAGCCCTGAAGTGCAGAATTAGATAAGTGGGTTTGAAAAATATTGTCTTCATTTTTATTCCTTATTATCTCTGTTTAAGCTGGAAAGACACAGCTGCTCCAGGAGCAGGCGAGCAGATTTCTTTTTCATTCCTCTTGCAATTGTACAAGCCAAAAAGATGACACTTAACTTCTAGATCCCAGCATGAGTTAGTAGACCTGGTAGTTGGAAAAACAAACCAAACATCTTTTTTACTTGTAAACTGACTGCATTTGATCTGGAAATCATTGAGATGCAATAAACATGAACTCCATGATTCTGGTTTTATGGAGTCAGTTTTCCAAGTAGAACCACACGTAACAAAACAATCATTGTAGTTGAATGGCAATGCTTATGAAAAGGACTGGATTGAAAACAGTGATGACAGAAGCCTTCTGTTTATCCCTGGAACAGCAGTGACAGTGGTAGTGTAAGCTACATCACACTGTTCCCCAAACAGTTGACACCCAAGGGACTAACTGGGGTTACAGCTTCAAGTGCACTATTTTGCTGGATTTCTATCCGTGCTGGGTGCTCCTGAGCTAGTGGTGCTGTAAGTGGCTGCAGAGCAACTGAACAGGTGCTGGTGATTTAGGGCACTTCACCTTACTGGCACTTGTAGCTATGCTGTTGCTAAACACTTTTTGGAAGCAAAAGGGTGAGGAGGTAGCTCAGCTTCTATTGCTTTCTTGGTCTTCACAGATAAGCTCATTGCTCTTCTCTTGATTACTGCTGGCTGTGCAGAGCTTGGACTTTTTTGCCCCCCTATCTTTTTATGCTGACATCTGTCTGTTGGACATCAAAGGGCAATCTTTCAAAGCCAGAAAATCATATGACTTACGGAACACTTAAGTGATGATCTGCAGAAATACGGGTGAGCTGGCTCCTGGAAGAGGCATTCTGCTGTCATGATGCCTTAAAACAGCTCTTTGTATTTGGGCAATAACAAAGATTCATTTGAAAGTATTAGCTATCATCAGGGCTTGACCTCTTCAGAAAGTATTCTTTAGTCAGGGTTTTAAAGTGGATTTGGAAAGATAATTATTCTTGTCCCCGGGTAGAACCTGGGCAATTTATGTGCTCAGCTGACTTGCCACTTCAGCTTCAATGGATATTTATTCCATGTTGTGCTGTGGGGCAGGGGACAATGGTAATGGGCAGATCAGATACGTGCAGACAGAGATACTGCTCAGGGTGAAACATCCTTAATTGTCAGTAGTCTTAGCAGGCAGTGTCCTCAGTACTGTAGCACTTCAGTGCAGGGCAAGATGACACTGTTTATTTATCTCTTTGTTTTTTAATCTGTGAGTTCACAAAACATTTGAAAAAAAGCTTCATTTGATGGCCATGAAAAGATTGTTTGTATCATTTATGCCAGTACACCGCTCAGAAAATTGAATTTTGTACGTCTCTTGCCTGATAATGTTCTTTCTATAGTATTTCAGTACGCATTTTTTGTTCCCAAGATGTCATTATTGCTTTATCCTGCAGCTTTCATTAGTAGCCAGTGTCATGTATCTCAGCTTTCTGGAGTTGCTATAAATGGATATCACAACATTTGATAGGGCTTCCTAGGAAGAGTGAGAGAGGGGGTAGACATATTTCCACAGGCTGAATTTCCATCAGATCATAAGATTCAAGTAGACATTATCAAGAGGATTTTTTAATGGACCTCTCAGTTGTAAGTAATACCTGAGTACTCTGATTTTGGGCCAAATCCTGCAGTGGGATCCACTGGGTGAGATTTAAACCAGAGATCTGTGGACTCGTGAACATTTCTATGCTATGTTCCTTAGGAGCAAAAGCTCTAGGTGGAATGTCATAGCTACTTTTCTAGTGCAGTTTGATAAGTATCAGGCTTATAAAAGGCTAATATAAATGTCCTGTATCAAACACCTGGCCATGACACATGCACTCTGCCATCAGTCAGCTCCCATGAAATATGGGAAATGAAGTTATGCATCTGGTTGTCTCTCACCATAGCTGGCTCTGGTCTCTTTAGGCACTTTGGGGTAAAACTTCTCTCTGTGATGTGTTTGTTCATCTCCACCAGTGCTGCTGACTGGACCTGTAACAAAGCTGCAGGATGCAGACATAAGAGATGGTGAGGGGCATCAGCATAACTACTATTTCCCATGACTGACACACGCATGTTGCACCAGCTGGTGGTGGCAGAGGGGTGGAAACATATCTTCTTAATGTGCACCTGCTAATATAAATTAATTATTATAGTAATGAAGCCAAAGCTTGATGAATCTGTTCTCTGCAGTCCATCTTTCACTCTGCTTTTCTTTGTAAGCAGGCAGACAAACATCACTGCATTTCTTTCTTTTCCTTTGTGCAGTTAGTTTGGTATTTCTGATTTGTCATCGCTCCTAATATTTCACTGTGACTTGTTTATTCAAAGCAGCATTAAGTGCCTAAGAGTTATTGAACAACTAACATAATGGACAAGTCATTCCAGCAACAGAGCTGGAACTTGCAGGAAAAGGTCATGGAAACCCTGGGCTGAGTTGTAGGTTGGAAATGCATACATGGTCTGCTCTTCTACCAGCAAAGCTAGAAGCCAAATATAAGAAATTGTGTGTAGTTGCATGTTTGTGTGGGAGAGCATGAGATGTTTATGCAGGATGAACTCTTGGCTGGGGAAAAATATATAAAATGGGTTATTAAAACTGCTGCAGCCAAAGGAGTGAAATCTCACCTGCAGTAGCAGATGTGTGAGAAGCCGTGTTTTCTCCTCATTTCTTATTTGCTGAAGGTTTAAATGTCCTTTGGTTGACTTAGCTTGGTTTAGATTGGGGTCTGCTCCATAATGTTATACTCTAGGGAGGCTCGACAGCCGCCTGCATCAAGGTTCTAAGCTGCAATAGCTTGTCTCAGATCAAAACTATAATTTTCCTATCTTTAGAAACCTATTTAATAAACTTGGTGGACTGTTACTGCCACATTGAATGTGACAATTTCCTCCTACCTGGAAATTGCTGCTTCTTGCAGATCATGCTGCTCAGTGACCAACCAGTAAAATCCGTTCAGAAGGGAAAATACGTGTGGGAAAAGGACTTTATAATTCAATCTGGGAAATAAAAATATCATTGCCAGTATATTGCACTTATGTCACTTCCATTGAAAGAAAAAACACAACCTGGTATTGAGCTGGAAAGAGGGGCCCCTGACTATTTCCCTGTGTTTCAGGGAGGAGTTGGATGGTCATCTGACTCCAGCTGTCCGGGATCTATAGAGCAGCAGCTTGCACCCTCTGGAGATCAGTCAAATCTCATTAACCTGTAGCCAGCTATTTATGCAGCTCTGAGCTCCCCCCTAGTGAAAAGAAGGCAATTTGCTGCATTTAGGTGATAATCTTTTAGCCTGTTCCATAAAGAAAGGTATGTTTGGGATGGAGAACATATTCCTGATAACTCTGGTGTCCAGAATCACAGCCAAGTGGGTTTAATGGTGGATTTGGCAGTGCTGGGTTAACAGTTGGACTCTGATTTTAAAGGTCTTTTCCAATTTCAATGGTTCTATGATTCTATGATAGATGAGATGAGATTGAATGCATATACCCTCTGTCTTTGAAACCTGCCCCGTGGCTTTTTTTAACTCTACATTCCAGTAAGTATCATTTCAGCAAATTTAAGGGCTGCTTGTCCAGAAAGAGATCCAGACAGCTTGTGAGACTATAATCCAAATCATCTCTTTATATGTGTCCTGAGCTGGAACAAACTTAAGGAAAACTACATTTTTAACCTATGGGTGATCCTTTTGAATTCAATATTACAATAACATCACAGGTTATTAGCACAAAAATGTCAAGCTTCTTACAGCACTAAGTCTTAGGGCTATAAACATTTATACTAGCATGCTAAAGAGATTTGGGCATAAGGGGCCATACTGGCATCAGGGAGCAGCTGAAAATATGAGTAGGCTAACATTAGATTAAACAGAGGCAGGCAGTAATTTAATTGGCATTTATATGTTGAAAGAAGGAAAAAATAGTAAGTTAAAAAAAGAAATGCGGCTAGGAAGCTTTTGGAAATCAGGGAGGTAATTTGCTTTCCAAAATGATTCACAGCATCTCGTGTTAGCTAATTAACAAAACAGCAGGTTTGTGAATTTAACTGCAGCAGGGTTAGGGCTCCGTGGGCTCGGTTCTCGTCCATGTGTTCATCGGGGTCTGTTCAGCCCCCTCGGTGCCTTTGCTCTGCTCTTTGGCATCTGGGGGAGCCTGGCCTCTTTCAGAGGGCAGAGTTACAAGTGGCTGCGCTCTGCGATAGGAGCCGGATGAGGGTGAAAGGGGCAGGTGGAGAGGCAGGAGATTATCCATTGACTGGCATGACTCAGCCATCCATAAAATGATTTTCATTAATGTTTAACGTGTGTCAAAAATGTCAGCATCCGTAAGGGAGGCAGATAAATTATTTAATCCTTTCAGTGTCTTGCCTTCCCCCTCCCACTGATGTATGCAAAATGCTTGCCCTGGTTTTGTTTGGCTGTGGGATGCTGGTGGGGGAGTTGAAGCGATTGCTGTTCCAGCCCGAGTGTTTCCTGGCCAGCCCCTCGGCGGAGCTGCTGCCGCTGCCGCCCCGCGGGTCAGCGCTCGCTTAGAGCGGGCTGGGCAGCCTGAGGGCAGCTGCCTCTTGTGCACAGGCCCTGGCGGTGCGCTGGCGGTGGTCGTAGGTTGGTTTGCAGAGGAGTAGACCCTGGGAAATTGTAACAAGGACAGGAGAGGTCCTGCTCCCCAAGTAAAGGCTGTTGAGGGCGGCCCTTGGGGTAGCCCAGCATCGCGGTGCAGCCCGTGAGCCTTTCCCTGCTCTCCCAACGGGCCCGCCTGATGTGCCCCCGAGCTCTGCCTGATCTCAGCTGGAGTGCTTTCTGCTGCTCTTCTTGCTGCCTGGGTTTTGCGGGGTTTGTCCAGAGATGCATTACCCAGAGACCTGGCCCTGCCCTGTTTGGATGAACTGTGTCCTGCTCAGGGGTGGGAGCAGCCTCTGTGATCCCTCCAGGGCTTTGGCTGCTCTCCCATGTACCCCTCTGCAGGGAGGGTTTCTACTTTTGCCTGCCCTGTGTCAAGAGCTTAGGGCATGGATCTTGCTTTATCCCTAACCAGGGAATTCATGCACAGGAAGGGAAAGCTCCCCTTTGAATTGCAGATTTAGGATTTCTTTTATTCCTTTTTTTTCCTTTTTTTTTTTCTTTTTCTTTTTTTTTCCTAAGTCAGCTTCCCGGGATGACACAATAGCTGCAAGCTGAAATCATAAGCCCTGGCAGAAAGAAAGAGGGTCCAAAGGAGATGAGCAAAGGCAGAAATGTATCCGGTCAGAAGGGATTTGAGGCGACGTGAGACAGGGCAAATGTAAGCCTAATTAATTGTGAGGTGCTGGTTTGTGAATGTTGAATGAACCACAGTCAAAAATGACTAATTTAAAACCCACTCTGACATTCATATTAGACACAACCATCCTTCCTGGACAGGGATTTTTCTGAAGGCACTGGGAACTTTGTCAATCTGTTAGGATGTGGCATGTTGAACTCAGTCAGAAAAATTAAAAAGAGAAAATGTAGAGTGTATTTAGACATGGGGGAAATGCAATTGCCTTGTTTGTTTAGGATTTTTTTTTTTTCTTTTTTAGGACAGTCACAGGCTTTAGGACAAGGATCTCAATTGGCCTCTAATTAAAGTTGCTTTCTTAGTGTCTGGCATGAAATCCCCCTGAGAGGCAGATGTTTGCAAAGCACACTTGGGGCACTGGCATATGGTTCCTTTGTACGGCTGGCGTTTCAGCAAAGTGCCTCCTCAGTGTTGTACATAATTAGATATTTTATTTTATTTTTTTGTTCTGGAGAAGTTACTGGTGGCTGGGGACCTTCAGGATGTGAGTAGGAGGCTTTGTGGGACACAGGTGGGAAACCCTAAGCATGTCACTACTGTGTGACAGGTGCTGGCAGATGCCCTTTTGCAGCTTTTTGGGAAAAGCCTGTTGACTAAACCAAAACCAGTTAAAGGATATTATTCTAATCTACAGAATTTAATAGAGGATGGACTCGGGGTACCCAGCCTCTACAGTTTCAGCCTGCATCCTTCATGCAGGAATCCATCAGCAGTTCTAAACTTTTTATGGGGTTATAAAATTCCAAGGAATGTTTCCATAAGAAACCCAATTGTAATTGAGAGGGGAGAGAAATGAAAAGAAAATATTCATGCATACTAAGCCTGGATAGAGACCATGGTTGTGCTTAAAATGTGACTTCAGATTACAAATGGCCCATAGCTGTTTATTAACACCATAAAAGACTGTTGCATCTGGGTGGTCACTGATGTGTAGAGCAATCTGTAGATGGCAAGAAACTTAACCACTAAAAGTTCAAGGTGCTGAATACACTTATTTCCCTCTAGGGCAGCACATCTATCCCTTGTACGCTTAAGAAATAAAACACAGTATTTTGTGTCAGATGATCTAATTTTTCCAGTTCTCCTAATGTCTCCCATTCCTTCCCAGAAAGTCCTTTCTGTGATCACCACAGCAAGTCTTTCCTACTGTCGATGCCTCATTTTTGCCTGTCTATAAAAGCGCACCGCAACAGTTCCCTGCCTCAGAGAACTCAGAGAGGTTTTTTCAAACAAAATTAATTCATGTTTGAAAGGTGCTTTTGAGGTCTGTGAACCTGACTGTGCTTTACTAATGTGGGCAGTCATTATTTCCGTTCTGTAGAGAGGAAAACCAAGATCTGGCGCAGTTCAAACAGCTTGTTCAGGATCATAAAGCAATTTAGGAGCAGAACCACAAATAGAGCCAAGTCTTTTGACTAGCAGTCAGATGTGCTATCCACAGGGCTACCTTTAACGTCTAATTATTTTTCTAAGGGTAAGAACTGAAAGATCTCAGCCTGATTCCAAAGTCCCGATGAAAATGAAAAGGAAATGTGCAAAAGATTGACTCACAGCCATTGCATTCTCTTAGCATCTCTATTAGTATATGTTTAAAATGAAGTGAGTAAAATCCCCCATGGATGAAGTTGAAGCAGAACCTCTGCTGCAGATTGTGCATAAATTCAGTATCCTTGTGTTGCTTTGAATGGTTTTGTGCCACATGAAAAGGCAAAGCCAGGCTGTTGGCTTAGGTGGGATGCACAGGGTGGGATGTTTTGGGCTTCAGATGCTGAACACGGCTGATGAGAGGCCACACGTGCACACAGGCTAATGAATTTGCATGCTTGCTGCAAGCCTCTCTATCTTTCTTGGGGCCTTGCCTATTCTTTGGCTTGATTTCAAGCTGAGGCTACTGTTCAAATGTGTGGACATTCAAAGGCTGTGCTGGGAGGCTCATTGCTGCCAAGTAGCTCGTGGAAGGAATAACAATCTCAGCAATTAGCAAGGTCCCCCAAAGCCCAGCGCTGCCTCTCTGGGTGATACAGGCAGGGGAGGGGAGAGGCTGTGCTGGCAGGGGCTGTCCCTGTGTGGGGATTCGTGCACTGACAAATCAGAGGGACCGACCTGTTGGTGTAGAGAGGGAGAAAAGCAGCCGGACCTCTGATGTAAACTGGCAAAACTTGGAAGGGGGAAGCAGCCTTTAGTGCTGCCACCCAATAGCTGTGACCAGAAGGGTATTTCAGCAAGCAGGAGTGGTGTATAATTAATAGAAAGACAGACAGTATAAAGAAACACAGAGAAAATAATATTAGTCTTGGACTGAGCCTAACTATTACATATAAACCCAACATTCATCTTTTAATTTTAGAATAAACGCAGCAATGTAATGCGTGTGACTTTGTCTCAGCTGGGATAAAGAGTGTGGCCTGTGGTGCAGTGGGATTAATCTTTTGTGCAGACTATCTGTTTGGTGTCCTTGCAACTTTTGAAGCTATGGCATGGATTTGTGTACCAGTCTGCACACTGGATCTGGTGGCTGGAGAAAGGGAACAGAGGAGCATGGAGAGGCATAGCCACCACCCTTGCCCCAGGGCTGTGGTGCTAATCCAACCTGCCTTTCACCCTGTCCCTGCTACACTGCAATCTGCAGTCCTAAATGCTTCCTGTGAGACCAGGTATTACCTTTTATTGGTTAATGTGGAGAACTATATACTTCTGGGTTAGTCTTCAATAGTAGTTGGTGATAATATTTACAGCTTAATTTTGTGGGGTTTCCTTTCTGGTGCTGTCTGTAGATTCAATTCAATTGAGTCTTTCCTTCCTTTGTGAAATCAAAGCCTGCTCTTCTGCTGCCTGCAGTGGGGAAGGATGGCAAGAGAGCCTTGCAGGCTCCTGGGGAGCTCAGGGCACCAAAATGCTCTTTCTTTGCATCAGGGATCAGGCTGTTGTCCGCAGAGGAGCGATCGGCAGATGCAGAGTGTCCAGCCTCATTTATCTCTGCCAGATGGTGCTAAAATACTAGTCTGGAGCACATGTTGCTTCTATTCAACCAAATGCTTGTGCCATGCTGTGGCCTCTCTGCCTTTGAACCAATGAGCCTCAGCCAGCAAAATCCCAGAGGCAAAGGCCCCAGCAGGCCTTGGCTAAGCCCCTCCGTGTGGCTTGTGGAAAAGCAGAGAAATCAAAGTGGGAAGGCTCACAGCCCTGCAGGGGCAGACAATAGCCTGCAGGAAGGGGATGAAGGGGTTAAAGAGGGTTTAGCACACACAAAAAGTAAATATTTGAGGCATAAATGCAGAAGGAAAGAATAATGGAGAGAGAAGGGCAAGAGGAGGAAACCAGAAGTGTAAAGAGAAGAAAAAGGAGGATTATATTCTGCTGGAAAACAAAGGGATGTTTGTATGAGAAAAACATTGGGGAAATGAGGGTTCAGCTCTGCACAAACTTTCTGTCTGACACTGGACAAGTCAATCTCTCTGTGTCTCAGTTTGCAAAAGCTACAATGGGAATACTAAAGTCTCCTTTGTTCTGCCTCTCTCTGCTCACATTAGACGTCCCTTCTGTTTGTGTGTTGTAGAAAGCCAAGACGCTACAGTACTGCAAAGACAAATAAATCCACTGAGACATTGGTGGGGGGGGGGGGAAATAAAAAGGTAGGAAGGCAATAGGCTATGATAAACCTGAGAGATAAATGCCCTGATACCTGGGGTGTGGAAGTGAGGGTATAGAAATACAAGAGAGGCCTTTACTGGGGAAAGAAGAAATATGGACCAGATTAATCCCACTGTTGCATCCTGGACTCCAGTGGAGTTCCTCGAGGGATGGGTTTAGCCCAAGCAGTTCAGTTTTGTTTGGTTAAAGAAACTTTATGCCAAAGTTTTTAAATAGTCAAAACTGTTCTGAGAACTATGAGAATGTGGGCTGCCTTTCCTGAAACATTGCATGGGACTTGGGATGAACAACTCTTGCTGAAGGCATCAGGAGCCAAGTGATTAAGCCCCATGCAGTGCTCTGACAGGAGGCCTTCTTCTTGCCTACGCATACTTTTTTTAAGTATAGAAAGTATTTCCATATTTCCAGCAGCTGATCTTTATTTGAAGCCAAGAGCTGCATTTTTCAGATTAGAACTGAAGCTTTTCTAGGAAAAGCCACTCTGGAGCAGACCATTGCTCCATCTAGCCCAAGACGGTGTCTCCAGCAGAGACCTTGCACTCTGCTTCGAGAAAGAAATTATAAAGCTCACAGGGCTCTCTCTGGGGATAATTTATTTTTCACTCCAAGAGTTAGAGCTTGGCTTTCACTTCAAAGTCTGTAGGCTTACATTCTTTCTAAAACTCTTGCTTATTTTATTAATCTTTACGGTTCTCTGGAGATGTTTGTTGTTTGCTGATCTCCAACGTGTTCAGGAAGCCCCTTGAGCTGCTGACCTCCATGTCCTTCAGCAGCAAGCTCTCCAGGCCAACTGGGGCATTTGTGCAGGGGAAAAACACATTTTCTCAGTTTCAGGATTGTTGCATTTACCATGGAAGCATGCCTTAAGCTTCTCAGCTCACCCATCTGGCTTCTCATTATAACATCTCATCTAAAACTGTGAGCTGCTTCTGCCACCCAGGGAATCCCTGCTAGGAGATGTTCTGTGCACGTGCGATGCTCTCTGCTCTGAAATGTGAATCAGCCATGCTGAGGATCCACTCTCAATTCTTCAGTGCTTCCGAGTTTACAAGAACACATTATACTGTCAGCTGCTCAGGCTGGCATGGTGTGCTTTCTTCTTGGGTCACTGGAGTAATAAAATTTGTGGCCAGTCATAGTGTCCCTGCTCCGTGGATGGCAGGGATGTGATGAATGTGTGAGGGGGTGCAGGGTGACAGGGTCACTGTACCATGCTCTCTGGTCTCTCTTTTGGTAAAGAGGTGATTGCAGTGCTCGAGTGTCTTGGCAGACCATGCAGGTAGGAAGCAAAAGGGGCTTTGTTGTGTAGTCCTGTGTTTATAAGGATGGTGAACCAGCAAACCATTGCATGGACAATGGCAGGATGGCTCAGCCTGCCCTTCCTTCATCCCTCTGGCTGTCTCTGTCCATCTGCTGCAGAGGGGCTGTCTGAGAGGAGCAGCAGAGAGGTGTTGGGCAGGCTACAAAGCACAGCCTTTGTGTGCACGGGGCTCTGCAGCAGAATGAGATGGTGCTCTGCAAACATGGCCTTGGATCCAGCACGCAAACAAACAAAACAAATGTATTAGAAACAGCTGGGGAAGAGGATGAAAATGAGCATCATTAGGGATATGCTTATAATAACTTACAAACTGGGGAATGCATCATTGCTATGCTGGCCCCTCCTGGAGACAGATTGGCTGTTGCCTTTGGAGTCTTTGTTAGAGCCATTGGTTCTCCCATTTATGCATACCTTGCCCCAGCTCTGCTGGAAACCTGATGGCATGCTCTGAGAGTAGCCTCCAATGCAAGGATTTTGTCAGGAACTGGAACAATCTCTGGAAGCATTGGCCATGGCTGCATCTGTGGGTCATGAGCGCCACTTGGTTAAGTACTGTGCATTGCTTTAGGCACAGATCTGCCTTCCAGATTTTCCTTCTTCATCCCAAGGGAAGTTTTGCAGCTCTTGGGACTTTTTGTTTATTCCCTGGTTGTAGAACAGGCTCATAGTTTTTCAATTCATTCATCATTTACTTTGGAGTATGTCTGACCTGTCCTGGGTGATACTGAGAATGGGGAAAGTACCTGCTGCAGCATGTCCACACTCCAATCTTTCCTTGCCTCTCCTGTGCACAATCAGGACATCAGGGCCATTACCAGAGAGCCCCTTGCCTGCAGCCTGCCCTCCTGCAGCTCAGGAGGTGACCATCTTTTAAATGTTAGTTTTTTCTCCTAGTCTCAGTGCATATATTCTCTGTGAAATGCAGTCCTTCCTTGCAAGAGGGTGTCTGAAACTGGCCTTCAGCCCTCAGTATAGGGGGTTCTTTCTAAGAAGTCCTTATGGTGTGCTTTACATACACCCACTGCCTTTTTTTAGCAATGTTCACAAAGAGTTCAGTTGTATACTGTCTGCTGCACAGTTGGGTGCATAAGAATTGATTTTTCCATTTCCCTGACAAATTTAACAAATACTGGGCAAAACTCAGCTTGCACTGACACTGCAGGTCTTGCAGCTGGATAAATCTGGCCCAGTACTTCACTTGAGTGTCTTCAAACCCTCATGATGTGTCTCGCAGATTGGCTGCTCCTGTTTGCTTCATGGTTGGATGAGATGCTTATATACAAAGCTTCTTAAATTCCAAATGATGCCTGTGGCTGAGCACTTCATAACTTTGATGTGAGAACTAGCCACAGCGTGGGATCTGAGAGGTTATTCTTGTTAAGAGGGTAAGTTAATAGCAAAATCTCATATATTTAACACAGAATGCACAAAGTCCTGCCTACTCTAACACAGAAAGGGTTCAGCAATCAGGACTTATTTCCCTGGTCCCAAAGCACTTTACTGACACAAGGCACTCTTTAGGCATGCCCTAGGACTGTCCTGCAGTGCCTGTTCAAACTGCAGTTACATTGGTCTTGGCCTTGTATTGAATTACCTCACTCCTTTGAGTGCTAGTAACTCAACCATAATAATACTAACACTTGTACTAACACTTGTAGATCAGCTGCAGGTGGAAATGGATGTTTCAGTCTTCATCCTGTCTGTTCCAAATGTCTGCATGGATTGAGCCACTTTGCCTTTGCAGGCTACATGTTGGGAGTGATAGATGACAATGTAAAGGGGGTGCTTTTATTCCCAGTCCCACTTTCAGACCCAGAGGGTCAGGTACCATCTGCTGTGTTCAGCAGGGAGAGTGTGATGGCTGCAGCAATGTTCCTAGAAAGCTGCTTAGTGAGAAGACTTTCTTACTCTGACACCATCTTAGAAGAATGGTGGTTACTGCCTGCCTGTGCAAGGCAGAAAGTGAAAATAGGGGTTTCAGATGTGTAATTTCTTTGGTGAGCTGGAGTGGATCTAAGGTCGTATGGAAGATCACTTGTCATGATGGCTATTATTCACTACCCAGTGATGGATGAATTATTTTTCAGGGAAACTGCAAAGGTGTCCTTCAAAGCCACCTTTTGTGGGAATAGCAGTGTCTCGCTTGCTCTGGGGTGATCCCTTCCTGCTGGTCTTTTGCAGAGGAGAGAGGTGTTGCTGGAGCCTGAAACTGTGGGCATTTCTGTTCCCAAGAGAGTAAAACTCTGATTTCTTGGGTGAATATTTAGGATACATGAAGTTATTCAGCACTTCAGGGAAGGCAAATGGCCTGTGCAAATGTGCTTAACATGTAATCAAAGAGCATGAATTGCCTGAGAATGTGCTGGGGCCCCAAACGACTCCTTGCCCAAGCAGGACTTTGGCTGGCTGGTGAGGAGCGTGTCCTCCGAATGTGGTCCCACCCTGAGCCATTGCATCCCAGCTGTCTGGGCACAACAGAGAGGGGCAAAGGGTAAAAGCCCTTTTTAAGCCAGCCCCTGTGCAAATATATCTCAAAGGCTGATGGTAACTGGATGTGTGTATGCTGTAATGTTCCCTGCAATTTTGCCTGGGCTATGTTCAGAACAGCTCCCTCTGCAAGATGAGCATCTCCCAGGCTTGATAGTATGGTCTGTGAAAAAGGCAGCAGGGATTAATCTCGTTGCTTGGTGGGAAATTTGTTAACCTTTCAGAACTTATGAAGGATAGAGCAATGAGCTGATTTTCTGTATTTAATTTTTTTATTAACATATCTCTATTGATGTTCATGTTGTTTGTTCATCAGCCATTTGGGTCTCTTTGTTGGTGCTTTTATGTAATTTATAGCCTTTCTCCAGTCTGATTTTGAGAAACATGGCATGTCCATGAAGCTGGGAGCAAGAACATGCTTTTTTCTAATGTGACTTTCCTGTTTTTGTGTTTTGCAGGTTCTTTTCGAAATGATGGTTTAAAAGCTGCTGATGTCCTTCCTATACTGAAAGAGAAAGTGGCCTTTGTGTCAGGTGAGCACATCTTTCCTTGATCCCTCCAGCCCATCATGAGCACTGTCTGCTACATCCTGGTGCTTATGATGCTGCGGAGTCTCAAGTGACCAGTTTCATTTTTGAATTTGGTAGTACTTAAGTTAGCTTTTGTGCTAAGAAAAGAGCAGTATGTGGACCAGGAATACCCAGTAATACTCAGAGCATTGGAAACTGGTCCACATTCATTTTCTCCATATTTTGAGCAGCACAGGTAGGATGAAAGGCAGCTCTTAGCTCCAGCCCAGATGTAGGCTGCCTCAGCATGCAGGACACTTCAGGGATGCTGCTTTTAGTTCAAGGTCAGTGAATAGCATTCATTTCCTGTATGTGGGAAGCACTCAGGCCTATAAATCACTGGTGTTCCATTTACAGTCCCAATCAGCTTGCAGTTAAAAGTACCATTGATGCTGCAGTTACATAATAACTCAGATGCTCAAACTTCTCCTGCCATTCTGTACAAAGATTTACAGCCTTCATTCAGGAGACAAATTTCAAGGATCTGGGGGTGGATGAGGACTAGACAATATGGAAGAGGCTTTGAGAATAGCTTGGATGATATTGCCTCTGGTGTGAATTACAACTTGTCAGTGAGAGGGGGAAGAGAAAGTCTGAAGCAATCATAAGCTGGCATGAAGTCACTCAAATTGGCAGCATACACCCAGGGTATTTCCAGTGGCAGCGTTTCTGATGATTACAAACCATTCAGGCTGCTTGCAATGAGAAAACCTCCATCAAGAATAGCCAGCTCCTCTTGTTTGCAGTATTTGCTTTTTTGTTTCCTTCATCTCCACAGTAATGCTGACTGCAGAAGGGAGGAGGTTGCAGCAAGGCTGTTAGGTGTCCAGACTCTTCCCCCCTGGCTCTCTCCACAGGAATTGGGTCCCCAGGCCCATAAGGATGGGGTTCATCACTGTACTGAGCCATGGAGGTGTCATCCAGGCAAGAAAAGATTTCCCCTCTACAGGTAGCTGGTGTGAGATGTCTTCCCATATTTTAACAGTTAAATGGCCCATGGGTCACAAGTCCAGCTAAGACCTGGGGAAACAATTTGAGGATATATAAATCCTGACTAAAATTTTTCATCAATGACATGAAAATCCAGGACGTTGAGGGAAGTTTCTGAAACACCAAAATTCTTTAATGAAAACCCAAGACTCTCCCAACAGTACTTACATGCAGGAGCACTTTATCTTGCACTGAAGTCTCATTCTGAATGTCTTGAAATGTTTTACGTGGTTGGCTTTCACTGCTCCAAAGAGGGGAGCACAGTCATAAAAACACAGCGTACCTGCACACTTGTTTGAGAGACAAAAGCTGAACCGGGTGCTCTGGGGAAGTGAATGGGAGGAATTTATGCAGGGGCTGTACTGCAATTTAGTTCCTGGCTCCTGCTGCTGCTTTGCATGGAAATGGTTGCAGGATCATTGGGTAATTCATGGAATATTTATTAATGACAACCTGTCTGGATTGTTTATGTATCCCCTTCCACTGATGGTGCCTGTGTTCAGCTCTGAGCCAGAGGGTCTCACATCAAATCATCAGCTCGTTAGACACTGTCCTGTGCCAAGCCTGCCTTGCAGAGGGGGGTGTTAAACAAGCAGCGCCAACACAATCCCCCGGGCGTTCACACCATGATCCGCTGCAGGCAGGGTACAGCTTGCTCCATATAGACTCACCAGCCTCCAGACTTGGATCTGCTCAAAATGTGCCGTTCCTGACACAGCTAGAGGTCCTAGGATTTACACCTCCTCTTCATGGTCTCCAAATGCAACGACTACGGGCAGCAGTTCCCTTTTCAGGCAGAACACTTTGAGCTGCTGGTGTTCACTGCAATAGCCCCAGCATCCCCTTGCAGCCCAGAGTGCAAGTACTGCCCAATGTTCCCCTGGACTGTTGTAATAAAGCAGAATTAAGAAAATGATTTTAGCATTTCAGCTGATGGCTAAGTTCTTTTTAATTAAAATGGAATAATTTCCTAGAGTATGCTTTGAGCACAGAAAATATTTGACAAAAAAGAAAAATCCAATACCTGGATTTTCCAAGATCAACAATAAAAAAAGTTCTGTAGTTAGCACAGACTCTGGGAGCACATTGTGTTTTAATCAGGCTTCCTTGAAGAACTGGAGAGTTTTATTGAATCTTCTTCAGAGTTTAATACTACAGTTAATTTTAACAATAACAGTACAGTAAAGTTGTCAAGGGGGTTCTCCTTACACCAGCAGAATTTATCAGCACACACAAAAACTCTCAGCTGAACATGTCAGTTACAGAGTTTATTGCTTTCCTCATCAGCTGTGCCTCACCAGCTTGTTTGTAATTCAACAGGAAAACTACAGAGAATGCACAGGACCCTTCAAGCAGGGACTACACTTTGCTTTGTGTTCCAGGGTGGATTCTCCACACCTGGACCCTGCAAAGCAAAACGGCAGAAGAGGCAGGCAAGGCAGAGCGCTCCAGAGCAGGCACAACAGGACCTGCCTGCACAGCCGTGTCATCTCAGAGGAGCACTCAGGCTTTCACAAGTGCACTTAATTTTGGAGTTGACATACAGCTCTAAGTGTCTGGGCATGGATTCATCCAGCCTAAGTGCTGTCTGGGGCTCTGTGCCTGGCACTACCCCTCAGCTGACTGAGCTGGCAGCGAGCAGCAGGCATGGGGCTCTGCATCTGCATCCCTGCACCGCAGGAAGGTTGAGGGGTGGTGGATAATATCAGGATTTTTTCCTGGAACTGGTTCTTGGTTTCTTACAGTGATCTCATCTATGATCTAGACTGAACCTGGACAAAGTTCACACATGTGTCTGAAGAGTACCTGAAAATCCCATTCCATAGCTCCTATGCAGAGTGATGGACTGAGCAGTTGTAGGTGAGATGCGTCCCAGCCATTGCTGACCTCCTGGAAGCAGATTAAGCAGGGGGCTGGCAGGGGGGAAGCTTTGGCCACCTGCTTGTTGTCTAAACTCTAATAAAATCTTGGCTTTGCCTGGGTGGTTCAGTGCGTTGCTTCCAGCAATGGAATGGCTTTGAGAGCCATTAGGGAGTGAGTTACAAGCCAGAAACTTATTTTTGTATTCTGAGAGGGAGATGAACGCTGAGGAGAAGAAATAAAACAGGTTGTAGATTATTTTAGGTGCTTTTTTTAGTGAGAGGTGGCGAAATATTTTGGAAACTGAGCTTATAGCATTTCTTGGGAAAGACACTGTTTTAGAAGAGTGGTGTAAATTGGGGCATTGTTCAGCTGCTTGATTACATTTATGGTAGATTTTCTATTGATCAGGACAGTGCAGAACAAAGTGTATGAACTTTTGGGAAAGAGAAGGGAATTTGTTACCATGTTCCCTTTCCATGTGTGGAAATTTTCATGCACTCCAGCTATAAAAAGCTTGTTAGTTGACTGATGTCATGGGTGTCGCTGAAAGCATTTCCCCACATCCCACCCAGAAGAGTTGCTCAGGATCCTTCCCGGTATTTCCGCTCCCTGCAGGGCTCGGAAGAGCGGTGGTGCGTGGGCTCCTGCTGTCACCCAGGTACTGTCTGCTCATCTGCCGAGGCAGGAGTACAAAGGAGGAGGCTGGCCAGGTTTCTGAGAGCGTGGTTGAGCTCAGAGGAATCAGCAGCAGAAGGGTGTAATAAGGTGGTGAGCTGCTGCAGCTGTGACAAGCAGAGCTCCCAGCGTTTCTGCAAAGCACGAGGTTTTTCTGTGTGCTTTGGGCACCAAAAGGGCACAGAGCAGGGAGAAGTGGATGCAGTAACAGCTCAGCCATCTCCATCCTTTGGTAGCCCACTGTCCCCAGCCTCACATCTCAGGAGCAGCCTCGTGGTCTGGGTCACTGCAACATCTGAACCTGACTGAGAGCCTTAAGGAAAAGCAGAGATTTCCTGAAAGGTCTTTCAGAAAAGGAATTTCAGTGTAAATAGTTCAAAAAAAAGGACAGCTTTACAATTAGGTTCGACCAAATTTATGGATGAATGAAAGAAGAAAGCTCAGAGAAGAAGATACTGACCCTCCCAAAAACTTTTCTAAGGATACCACAAATCACTTAGTGCCAGAGATACCACATGTGGAGGTGCATGTTTTTCTTTTTCTGCAGTAGATGCACTTCACTCTTCAGAGGAAGGGTTGAAACAATATCCCCAGTGCCTCTGAGCACTGAAAGAGTTCACACTCTGGTTTCAGGAGGTCATAAATGCTGTTTTTTGGATGCTGGTGTTTGTATTTGGTTGGGTATAAAATTAAGCAAATTATCTAATTTTTGAATTATGTAAACATTTTGTATTTACACAAAAAGCTTTTATTTAATTTAAAAGTTTCCATTCTCCTTTTCCTCTGGAATGGAAATTTGAAATGAAACATCAACAATTCTTTTATATTTTGCTACAGAAAAATATCTTCCTGTTTATACCATTCCCTGGTGTAGTTTGAAACGATGGAGATTACAAAAAAGGGAAATCTGCTATTAGAAAAACATGGCATTCCTTGACTATTTCTCCGTGCTTTTCTGCTTGTCTCAAATGAGGAAGAGAAAGTGTGTGTTATCAGGGTGAATCTGGCCTCTCTCTGTTTCTGTACAGCTTCTAGCAGTGTGTCCTGTGGTTTGAGTGTGGGGTGTCTGTCTGTACCACCATCAGCAGTGACTGGCATCCCCACATGCTGTGGCTTATTGGCCAGCATACATTTAAAATAAAAGAAATACTTAAAAATACTTGAATAAAGCAGTAAAAATGAATCATAAGACAAAACAGGTTGTCTCTTCAAATCCATGCAGTAGCTTTGGGTAATTGCAGAACAAATCTACTCAGTAGGAAAAGGGATCATCCAGTGGCTGCCCTGGGCATCCCATCTACAGCCTCTGACTTGCTCTGCCAGGAGATCTTTTGGTGAGAACAATTATCCTTGTTTTTGGATTCGTTAACCCTAAATATAATGTTGTAAGAGTTTGCCATTAGAATTTGATTTGGGGAATTGACTGAGACATGGATCCTGCAAAGAGCAGCACTCTGGAGGATCAGGCCCTGGTGATTGCACTGCAGCTGTGTTAATTGGCATGTGGGAGCTTAAATTTCCATCACTTTGCACTAGAATCTCCTCATTGTAATCAAGTGTACTGGAGGGTGGCCACACATAGTTAATCCTATGTATGACCCTTACAACAAATGAATCTATCTTGAAGTTGCAGGAGTTTTAGTACAGAAGTCTTCTCACAGTAAGTCCAGTAGCAAGCAAACTCTCACAGAGCTCAGCTGTGACAGGGAAAGGAATGTTATTTTAAGACTCTGGATACCAATTCCTTGATACTTTCCTTTCCTAGGAAGTCTGTCAATTAGATTTAGAAATCCAGAGTGTGTTGTTTATCACTGTATTGAAGTGCCTGACATCAGCTGAGCTTCGTCTGTCTCCTGGTTCTCTTCATTATAATTCATTTTTTTCACCATATTTTGGACTGAAATACCTGATGAGGATTATTTCAGCTCCTCTGGAAAGTCACTTATGGTCTCAGCAGAGTCTACAGCATCAAGATTGATCAGCCTCTGATCTGCAGGGTCAGATGAAGCGGCGCATTCACTTGAACTGCAGTAGACATCTGAGCAGGGGCCAGAGACATCGTGTGCTGCTGCCGTTTCCGTTGCTGGTGCGCTGCAGGATGTTAGACAAGGTCCCTGGGAACCTTTGCATGTGTGGGCATTTGCCTGTGTCTCTGGTTAATCCTTGTCGATTTGTGTTTGTGAAGAGAGTGCAAAAGGAAGCAGAGGGTTTGAAACCCTTAAATGGGGATTGCTGCAAGCAGGTAAGGATCAGGGTGGAAGGGCTGATAGAACTGGAGAGATGCAGCTTGAAAACAGAGCTTGATAAAAATCATTATCTGCTGTATACAAGAAGTCTGCATTAACGGAAATTGATAATTTCCTGTCCTCAACAGGACTACACATAGCTGGAATTTCAGTTTATTGTGTATTAACAGGGATGGATGTGCATCAGGACTTGAGATTGGTAAAGCCTGTACATAGAGTTCATATCACTAACACTTTGGGATGGCCAATTTCTTGGCTTACCTGTGGGCACCTGGGGCCAGTGTAGGCAGAAACATTTGGGCCCACCACTAAGGGTGTTCAGGCAGCTGCCAGAACGGGGATCTTGTCACTGGGATCTCTTTGCTCTTGGTTGCAGGCTTGACTGAAAAAGTGGTCATCAGAAGGCTTTAATTGTGCTGCCTGCCTGCACGTTTATGTGCTATGCATCACAATGCCTTGTGCCATCACTGCAATGTCACCTGGATGATTTATGGAGGAAAAAATTATGTGATCCTACTTCTGGGAATAAACCCTGAATTTAGGCATGTCTTATAGGATAGAAGAAAGGGAGATGGGAAGAACTGGCAAGGAAGCCACTGACAGGAAAGGCCATCAACAAAGGATTTTGTAGGAGAAATGCAAAGCATACATGGCTAAATATTTGTTCTCAGTGTACTCTGTGCCCTGAAGAACATGTGTTTTTCTAACTCTTTTTTTCCAGAGCACTAATAACCAGACCATCTGTTTGCCTTTCTAAATCAGAGCAAAGCTCATGAAAACCCAACTTGAAAAACAGTAAGAAATTATCAGCTGTTTGTTTTAGCATTTAATAACTGTAATTAGCAAACCTAATGACATGTTTGATTATTTCATCACAGTTCTGTGAGTCCAGGGGGAGGCAGGAGATGGGACTTATTGATTAGAGCAATTGAGACTCCTGGCTGCTTTCTAATTTTTATTGTTTTTTAAAACAATGTGCTGAGTAGCTCTCTGAAGACTGTGCATGTACAATTGGTGCGGAGATCATGGCTGACTTGGGGCAAGATTTGCCTCCCTGAGTGGATTACTAACAAGCAGAGACAGAGTCTCAAGCACTGTGAAGCTTCAACACAGTGGATCAAGTCAGAAAACCTTATTTCTCTTCTTGGTTCTTCAAGTGACTCCCTGTGGCATCTGAACTCCTTCCCCTCTCAGTACTTTACTATTCCCTTCAGTAAAAAAGATGATAATAAAGAAAAGGAGTGGTGTAGACTCCCTGCACAGCCAATGCCAGAAGATTTTCTTCTCTTTTATTGCATGTTGCTACTTCTCAGCAGGCTTCTTTAGAGGAGATGAGCATCCTTATGTAGGCATGTTCAATGGTGGTGATACCTTCTTCAGTTTGCCTAGAAAAGCTGAGATTTTGGGTTACAAAATATGCTGCATATTATCAGTATTTAAGAGAGTAAACCATAGTTACGGACCTCTGCAAACCCGATGGTGAATTAAACGTACAGCTGTTTGTTCTAGAAGAAATCTGATGTTTCTTTATACAGGTTTGTGGTAAAACTGTAAATTATGTAGGCATTCATAAAAATTAGGGATTTCTCAGTAATTGGGATTGCATGGAGTTGAAGGAAGCAGTTGAAGGATTCTAACATGTGCGATGAACTTGTACTAATTTCACTCTATTGCTCAAAGCCTAGAGCTGCATTTTTATCACAAATAAGAAACATTTGTTTCTAAACTTAACATATCTTGATATTTTACCCAAGTATCCTTGTTTTTGTGTGCTGTAAGACTGGAAGGAATCAGTCCAGGTGCTTATTTATCCAGAAACCTCCAACTGGGTCATCAGGTAACCTTCCTCCTCCAATGAGAATTAACCCATTTTCTCTGCTCTGTCCTGGTAACTTCTGACCCTGTGCCTGAGCCTTATTTATCCTGCTCTCCTGAGGACAATTTAGATGAACTGTTGAGGGACAGTTTTTATCCTGAAGCAAAGACAGGACAGGAATGTTCTGGATCCTATTTTGCATAGCTGAAATCCTTGTGTGCTGTTACTAAAGGGGTCAGGAATTTCTGACTTAATGTTTTCAGCCTACCAGAATTTACACAGGTTTCTATTTATTTATTTTGTAGAGCTCACTTTGGTGGAATGGTAGGTGTTAAAGGGGTCCCTGACCAGAAACACAATTTTTGGTTTACGAAGCCAAGATGAATGGGCAGCATCAGAGTGATTAGTGCTGCTGGGCTGTGGGAAGCTCATGGCCCTTTCCAGGTGTTTCATATCCTGGGAGAGGATTATAAGTGTGGGCTTGGATGCCTTCTGATCTCAAATCTTAGTGCTTTTCCACGTTGTACAAATATTTAAATAATTGTGAATGAAGGAGAGTGAGTCTGAATGAGTAGTGAGTAGCATGTTCTTCTGGGATGCAGTTCAAGTTAAGGTCTCTGCCTCAGCAAATATCTGGAAGCTTTTGAAGGCCTTGGTTACATCTAGATATGATGGGAAAGTTTTCAAAACCTTGAAAAGCTTCTTGTTTTGAAAAAATACTTCCATCCAGCTTTAGTTACTTGTATTGGTTTGCCATTCCATAGGCTGGCTTGCTTTTCTGTTGGATACATATCATGCATGATATAATGGTTTGGCATTGATGTGATATGTAATCTCAACAAAGGGAGAAAGTACTTAAAATGAGAAAGCATTTTACATAAAAGGGTCTGAACATTTAGATGAGTTTATTTCCTTGTAAATGGAATAATTTTTTACATTATGCCCCGATTTTCATGCTATGTGGCAGAGGCATGGATCTGCCATGGTGACACTGAGTTCTGATGGACCTTCCTCACCTTCTTGGTGTAAAGCCAAAGGCAAATATAAAGCAGAGAGATTTGGGTGGAGATTAGGCAGGACAGTTTTTGTACTCCATATGTACCCCTGTCTGCATGAGGGCTCAAAATAAAGATGACATCTGTTGTTTGCCTCTCCATTTGTATCCCTGGACAAATCAGACACAACCTGGTTCCAATGGAGCCTTGCACAATGTAGCCCTTCAGGTGTATTGCATTGACTGAAAACCATGGGTACCAGTGGTATCTCTGTTCCTATAGAGGAAGTTTGCCTGTCTTGTACAGGCAGCAGTGCTGTAGAAGACTCTTTAGACAGATGATAGCAATTAAAAATTATCTGTATTTTAAGAAAACTTATATATAGTAACAAAAATGTGCCAGTAGCACAGACTGCAGGTGTCCCGAGTTCTTAATGAGAGTAGCACAGACTGCAGGTGTCCCGAGTTCTTAATCAGTGCTGGAGATGTTCATGTCCTTGTGTAGCTTTTTCTTCCTGTTGGCCAAGTAAATTAGCTCAGAAAGCATGGGGGTTTCCTTTCTCAGAAGTGGTATTTCTGTTAAAGGGATTATACTTTCCATTGAGAAGTGCAAACTCTTGCATTTTTACAGCTTGTTTGCAAGGTCCTTGCAGTTCCATATTAGCTTTTTGAGCTGGAGTTTAGTGGTAACTTTTTCCTAGATAACAGTGCAAACATGTATCTAACAAAACACAATTCCTGGAAGAAATCCTGAAATAATATGTGAAGAAATAACTAAACATTGAATAAGGTACTAGGTTTCAGTTTCAATCTTCTTAAACTTTATTTACAGGACAAGATACAATAAGGTGCTGCAGAATAGATTTTATTTGCCCCTGTATTTGTGATTGTATAGTTCAGGGTAGAGTTATTCCTTTATGGCTAATCCTTTAGACAATTGTAAAAGATAAAGGGCCAGACAGTGACAGTTTAAAGAAGTGGTTCTTAAGACAGGAAACCTACAGGAAACCCCCGCCAACAAATATTCTGATTGCCAACAACACTTTATAAATGGAAAACTTAGAAGACATGAACGCCTAATCAAAATTTTAATTCTAATGAAGTATCTGATAGATTAGAACATTGTGCTGCATAAACATTATTGGATACATCATTTCAAACTGGAAGGACGTGGTAAACTACCTTGGAATGGATGGTGCAACACACTGAGCAACAGTGAAAAATGCTTTCACTTTCTTGGTGTTGACTAGTTTAAAACTATCCCCACAGCAGGATTTCATTAGCATCACCTGGTTGGAGTAGCAGATATATTAGATTTGATGGGATTAGGTGAAAGAAGAAGTCCTCGTAGCAATTTTCCTTGTGTGGGCCTTTTTTTTTCTTTTCTTATATCCCCCATTTGGAGCTCCAGCAAATGCAAGCTTGTCTTCCTCAATTAGGCGAGTCTGAAAGCTACAATGGGTGTGCAGACTCTTAAATGTGCTGTAATTTATATTTATCAATGCAGTGCACGTAGTTTTTTTGACGTGTGCTTCCTGCCTGATTTTCTAACAATCCTTTATTTTCCACAGGTGGCCGTGATAAACGAGGTGGTCCTGTCTTGACCTTCCCAGCCCGCAGCAATCATGACAGAATAAGGCAGGAAGACCTTCGTAAACTTGTGACTTATTTGGCCAGCGTGCCAAGGTAAAGCTAGTAAGAAAACACTTCAAAGCCTCGGGTGGATGGGTGGGTGGGGAACTTGTTCTTGGCAGTTGCTGATTTCCAAGTATTAACATTTAGTACCTTGAGTTCTTGGGGTGGAGGAACAAAAGTGTTCCCTTCCTCCTCCTGTGTGCGCTCCAGTGGATTTTATGGCACGTGTGGCAATGCAGGAGCCCCAGAGTGGAGGCAGTGGGACCCAACCTGGGCTTCAGGCTCCTCACAGCCTCGAGGAGCAGCTCTCATTCTCCATTTCTCTGCAACTGTTTTAAAGGAGTGCAAAGGGAGGAATGCTTAGAGATCTGAACTTAAATATAGCAAGCTGGAGAGAGCCTGCTGTCTGTTGTTGCTTTTTAATGCCTTGTGGGAGGCTCGGGAGAGCTGGGGTAGGGGGCTGGAGTTGCTGGGGAGGAGAGTGCCTGTACAAGAAGGCAGATCTTCCTGCTCCAGTACTTTCCAGAGATTTCTCCAGGCTGGGAAAGGAACATGGGTGGACTTAGGAGGAAGCTTTCAAAGAAAGGCATTTCAAATTGTTCTGAGTGTAAACCACCACCTTTCCCTGCATTAGTCTCTGTGGCACTCTTCCAACAAATAAGTTCCCATCCTTTTCCCAGGGATGCTGGAGGAAAGGTGTGTTGCCAGAGCATATTTATTTTTTCGAGCTTTGGGAGATCATTTATAAGGCTCAGTTCCCAGGGGGGTATTTCTGATCCAGCCTCAGAGGGATCATCCAGCCCTCATCCAGCTTCCTTTTTCCTGATTTTAAGCTTGTCAAATATCCTTGCCCAAAACCCACTGTACCAGCTGTGGAGGTGTGTTACCCCAGGGCAGGTGAGGGGCTGAGAAGGGATGCTTAGGGTTGCAGGAACACATCCTGTGCTACCCAGGAGCTCCTTCTCTTCCAAACCCCCAGAACATGAGCTACTAAACAATGTTCATATTTTAGCAAAGACTGTGAAGTTAAGACATGAAGGGCGGATGGGTTGGCTGCATCTGGAAATCAAGAGGTAAGGGTCTTGGAAATGCACTCACTTCCTTAAACATGCAATATGCAGAGGATAAAGGTTGTGTTGGGTGTGGAGGAGGGTCAGGGGCTTTTTGAATATTTAATCACTTGGCTGCAGAGTGAGTAGCAAATGCATCCATGTATACCAGATCTGCCAGTGCTTGTTTCCTGGACAGCATAAGTCCTCTGGTGATGCACTTTTTGCTCTGTTGAACTTCTGGTAACAAGGTTTTACTAATAAGCTGAGTCTGTTTGCTTTTCTCCCCACCGCCTCTCTTTTTATCCTCTAGCCAGCTCCATTTTCAGCCATATTTGAGAGAGATTACAGTCATGCTGCGGGGCTGGGGGAACAGTAGGTCACTCCCTGGGAGTATGTGTCCCAGAGCTTGGCAATTCCCCCACAGCTGCTGCAGTAATGAAACTGGTCCTCTACGTCTTATCATTTTTTGCATGGTTGCAAGTATGAAGATATGACATTGCTTCGGGTTGCAAACAGTTGTGGAGCAAAAATGACCTTCTGAGGTGTCAACTTTTTCTATTAATTGCTCTGCCCTCGTGGAGGTGGCCTTAATAGAAAGATATATCCCTTCTGTTCCCCACTGTCACACAGCTGAAGTGCTGCTTTTGGTTGCCTTACTCTGGATCAGTGCAGCAGTGATTTTTCTCTGATGATGCAGAACCTGGGGTCAGAAGGTACATGCTGAAGGGACCAATACAAGACCTGGCTGCCTGTCTCTCTAGAAACACTAAAAACCATTGTCCTCCTGGTAGCTTTGTTCTGTCCTGGTGTGTGAAGCCTTTGGAGGATGTCAGTCTAGTTATACCAGAGAACATCCATCCCTTCCTCTGTGGTACAATCTCCTGTCATGAAAATGTGCCCAGCAGTGAGGGACTGGCTATGAGTGGAGCACTTTCACTGGCTTCCCAAGGTCCTTGCAGATTAGACCTCTGGAGGTATTAACTGGAGCACTGTCTCCTTCTTGGGATGTTTGCACATTGAGAGGTGTGGAGTAGAAAGCAGCAAGAGTGATCAGAGGTCTTGAATAAGTGGTCTGTCAAGGAAGGATTAAAAGGGTAGAGGTTGTTCAGTCTAGAGAGTCAAAAGCATGTGCAAGCATGTTGTGATGCTGCAAAAGGAAAGGGTTTGTAGGGCGAAGACAAACAAATGTGTTACACCAAAGCAAGTGAAGATTAGGTTGGATATGAGGAAAAGATTTCTAATAGATTCCCATTAGCACTTTAAGACATCTAATTTTTTCTTAAATCCTTCTGTTGATGTATAGACAAGCCTCTGGCATGGATATAAATGTTATGGAGAGGCTATGGTAGATCAAGAGGTTATTTCTACCAGGTCCTCCCAGTCCTGTTTTGTCTGGTGTAACAGCTGTGATCTTGCTGCTCTAGAAGGGAAATGTGATCACAAACTTCATGGGTTTGGCACACGGGATTGTGTAACCTGTGTGGTGTAAGGAAACACTGAAAACTCAATTTCCCTAAACATTTTGTTCACTTTAACAAGGACAAGCAGCAGAGCTTTCAAACTTACTTATGTTTTGGAAACAAATATATGGAAAGAACAGTTGAATTCCTATCACTGGCTCTCAGTTCATGTTTATTCCAAGATGAGTGCTGTAGTTACTTACTACATCAGCCATGCACCAAAATAAACAATTTCATTAGCAGAAACTCTGAAAAGGATGTCAGAAGAAACTACTCTTATGCTGAGTGCTAAAAGGAGAAGAGTTTTCTGTGGTAGCTGAAAAAGTAGAAAATCTTTAGGAAAAAGAGACTGTAATTTATCATATTGACACCGGGATAATAATTCTTTCTTTATTCTCGGTGCATTGGTTTCTGAGTGAGACAGATTGCTCTCCACGTTGATACTATCTGTCACTTAACCCTTGTTTTATATCTTAATGGAGGGGGCAGAGGTGGCACAGTGCTGGGAGCTTGGAGCAGGTATGAGATTGGTGATGAAATGTGATGATAGATTAGGGTAAGTGAAACCAGGGTCTTGCTTGCAGTTTTCAGAGTTTCTGATTCAGCTTTCTGCAGTTCCTTCTTCAAAACCAGAATAATAATGTGGGCTTTCTGAAAGCAGCTATGTGTGCTTGAGTTAGAGCAGAATAGTGAGGGCTTTCATGCAGCTGGGAGCCACAGTCAGGCAGGTGCCTGCAGGCAGTGGGGTTTCCTGTGGCTGAGGATTACTGCCTGGGGGTGAAGACCTAGGAACGCAGCTTGTTCCTCTCCTGAAATGGCAACCTTTCAGTCCACAGTGCCTGGGGTAATTTAAGGCTCCTGGAAGGTTCAAAACTCTGATCCTGCCGTTTTGGGTAGGAGGAGGAGGAGGTTGTGAGTGGGTATCTGATACTGTGAACTAATGTGGTCCTGGTTGGTGCCCTACTTTGGCTCTTTCAGGCATATCACGAGGTCCTTTTCTCTAAACAGTTCCACTGTAATTAGTTACTAAGAAACGAAGACGCTATTCATTAGATGTAAAGATAATTCCACGGATGCCAAGTTTCTACCACTCTGCCATTTTCTGCTTGGTTTACATTTGCACTAATGCTTTCTGGGTAGGCGAAGCTGTATTTCTTGTGACTCAGGATAGCTTCTATTTACATGCAAATTTAAATGGATGCAATGTTTAGAAATTTGGAGGGCGTGACTGAATCTAGGATAACATAGTGTTTATGATCAGGGGAGCTGAGGGAGAATTTCCTGGCCTTGCTGAAGATTTTATATTTTAGCACCAGTGCAGTGCCATCTATTCCAGTAGACTGAGCTTTGATTTACATTTGTGTAAATGAAACTAGCACCAGGCCAATCTCCTCTGCGAGCCCTTTGGAATTACGAATTAAGTTATGCGTAGGCTATGGGAGGATAAAAAGGAGACAGAATATTATTAGCCTGAGTTATGTCCTCGCATGGTGAAGCAATATGATGAAGGAAATGTTCTCTGTCAGCTATAGTGAACCTTCCGGCTGAACACATCAATCTGTTCTGGAGCCAAGATAAGCAATCTTCTGTGCTCTCTGCAGAGGGGAAACCCGAGATGCCTCAGGGGCCTGTGTTTTTAAAGACATCTACTTTTTATTTGTGCTCTGTTCAAAAAGCTGCTCAAATGTTTCCCTATTTTGAGGGACATCCAGGGCTCGTAACAGCAGCAAAGTGTTTCCAAGGGCCAGCCCTGGGTGTTTGAACAGCTCCTCAGAGCTTCCCAAGCTGGATGAGAGGTGCTAGGAGCAGTAAAACAACTGATGTGCCCCTAATAATTTGTATAATGACTTGGGCTTTGTAAAATTAGAGAACAATACAGGGAATGGCAAAATGTAGCAATACTCACCCACTCTTGGATTTATTTTAAGCTCTTCTCTGGCGACCTGTGGTACTGTGTATATTAGCTCCTCTGGCTGGGAGTAGTGTGAAACTCATTTTGTTGATTGATAGGAATTAAACCCTAGAGCTCTGCTTTCTGTTATGTGATCTTAGCACAGAAGGAGCTTTTGAGGATTTTTTTTTTTTTTTTTTTTCCTCCTGGAAGCTATTGTAGATCTACAAAAATAACCATCTATTAAAAAAAAAATAACACCAGGGACATCATACTAATTTTAGTAACTAAATATCTGGTGCCATCAATAAGATAATTATTCACCATACACTTGTTTCAAAATACAGCAGTAGAAAAATGCAGTGAAGCCAATGAGCCTAATGGAGATGTAGTATTTTCTTCAGATATAATTTAACAAATAATTGTAAGGTATTTTAGAGAAAGAGGTTCATTAGAAGTAAATAACTGTCATGAGTGCTGGTGAGTTTAAGAGTGTTTTGCCACTCTGTAGCCAGTTCAAATCCAGCCTCTACCATCTGTGGTATTGGTGGTGTGATGTTTTTATCATTGTCAGGGATTCGGGGGACTTCTGTTGAGGTATTGGTGCTCTTACCTTGTTCTACTGAAAGGCTTCTGAGTTCACTGCTCTGTACTGCTTCCTGTGTCCCCTTACTGACCACCTCAGGACCAAGGAACACATTCACTGCTTGTTGGAAATCAGCACTTCAGAAGAGGATCTCTGATTTCCTTCCAGCTGTGTTAATAACCTGTTGAGGCATTTTATTGCTGGCCGAGTGGACAGTGGCTATAATTGATGTTGAAATTCTGCAGCTGCAACCTTGGAAACTCCCATTTACCAGCAGCTGCTAGAAAATGTGTACTTCCTAGAAGTGCAGAGAGAGGGACAAGAGTTGTCAGAGCCTGGGGAGCAGGAATTTTGAGAGACGATTGAAGGTGTTGAGGATGCTTATATTAGAGAGGGAAAGTAAAGTGACATGTTAAAATACACTCTGCAAGCCTGAGCTAAAGTAAACAATTTAGTCTCAGTGTACATGGAAAATGGGACAAAAAGAAAGTGATTAAAATCACAGATTGAAGAACTGAAGCAGGTTTCTGTATCCTCCCCATCTTGGAGACCCTGTTAGGAGGTGTGTCAGAAGAGACCCAGTCTTGTCACTCCTGTCTTGCTGCAGAGGCATGAAAACAACAGTCACTCCAGCTTTTGTGATACTGTTTTGTATAAAGATGTGTGGTTTTTAAATAGATACACAATCTCCTATGTTTGTTTT
Organism: Cettia cetti; assembly: GCA_013401135.1. Classification (NCBI taxonomy): domain Eukaryota; kingdom Metazoa; phylum Chordata; class Aves; order Passeriformes; family Sylviidae; genus Cettia; species Cettia cetti. Next base: position 53,941 of record VZUI01044516.1, on the reverse strand, counting down.
AAATCAGCCCAAACCTAAGGTAAATGGGAGGGCTTTGTTATCTGTTTCCAAATTACTTCCTCCTTTCATTGCCTGTTCTGATTTTCTGAATAGTGTAAGGTCCGATCTTGCACGGCTCTGGACCTACAGCAGATGTCATCTTTTTCTCTGCCTCCATGGGAGCTGAGAGTGGTCTCTGAGTAGTTCCAGCCTGGTTACCTGCTGAGCCTTGTTCTGCTGTCCAGCTCCATAACAGTGCAAGTGTTTTCAGACCTGTTTTGTGATAAGCAGCACAAAGAGCATGATACTTAGCTTTGTGGTTGATGTACTGTGAATTGCACAGCTCCTGTAGCCTTTTCCCTCCAAAGACTAATAAAAGACAGGGTAAGCTGGGCTCTGCATCTCACTTCACCAGTAATCATCCATATGGGTCTAACACAAGTCTCTCTTTATTGTGAAATAGAAGCAAATGAGATTAACTTAATGTTAATATTGAAACAAGCTCATGAAGATTTTATTATCTTGTTTCAAAATGTGAGTTTGGGAATTGAAATAAATAAAATATAGGTTGTTGTTCTTACAAGAGTGAGTTCCTTATTTAAAGTAAATTCCTTAAAGTACTTACAAAGGGATTTGCAAAGTATTTTCTAAGTTGTTTATCTTGTATCCAAACATTTTGTGCTGTTTTGGAAGACCTGAAAATTGCTTACTGTTTTTTTCCCCACTAAGTTCTACAATATTCCTTTATTTTTAAGTATAGCTTGCTCCATTTAATTATATTTTAATTGTATTTCAATAAATAATTGAAGTTACTGATTGCCACATGCAGAGAAACTGGGATTTCAACTTGTCATTGTGTTTTTAAGTATTGTATTCAACTCTCAACATCTGCTTAATTTTAGGCTATAAATCTGGAATTGAAAACAGTTAATATGAACGAATCCCTCATTTAGTATGTCTGAATTATTTCCAAGGCAATTGTTCTGTTTTACAGTGTAGGAGAGGGAGTTCAGTTTTCTCCTACTGCCAACCATGCAGACTCATGCTGAGATTTCAAAGTCCTGTTGGGTTCTTTCTGGTTCATCTAACATCTCCAACAGAAATTCAACGGGTTCACAATTTGAAGACTTAGGATTGCAGAGGGTAGCCCTATAGGCCAAGTTTAGCATAGAAGGGAAAAGCACAGGTCTGGAAGAGAAGTTCCCTTTCCTGGCACTGGGCTGTTTTCCAGCCGAGTGGGAGCTCAGCTGTACCTTCTTCAATGGAGTCAGTGGATAGGGCTTGTGGAGGGCACAAGTCCAATGAAATAAAAGGTCACTGTTTTACTTTGTGCTCTTCCCAGGCAGCAAAGTAAACATCTCTGCCCAGTTCAGGTCCAATGCCTTTTGGTTTTACTGGTCTGGCCTTTTTTGCTTCAGCCCTGCCCTCCCAGCTGCAGAATGTTTCTCCTCCCCACAGGCAGTGCATTTAGGCTGCAAGCTGAGAGCAGCCAGAAGGATGGCAGTGGGTGGATTCCTTCTCACAGCCTCCATCTTCCCATGTCCTCTGTTCTGAAAATAGCCTAAAGGTGCTGCTGCCCAGCCAGAGCTCTGCAGTACCACCACACCTGGCCTCTCTCTTTCTTACTTGGAGAAGAGCCATGGGAGGGCTGTTAAAACCCTCTGAGCCTGTGCTTCCTGCCAGGGCCAGGAGTGCTAACCTGGAGACAGCTGCCTCCTGTATGGGTGGTGATTCCATGCAGTGGTATCATCTGGGTCCTCTCAAGGTTTGGTGCACTTTGCCAAGGGTCTGAGCATTGCCAAAGCCCTGAGAAAACTTCACCCTTCAGCCTTGTCTCAGGGGAGCCTCAGGTGCTGACAGGGTCTGGGGCCTGATCCTGTCCCCTGAGTTGTCTCACGTAGAGCTGTGCTGTATACTCTGCTTTTTGAGCTCTGTCCAGGCCCTCAGTCTGGGGATTAGATCAGCATTGTTCCTCCTCCTAAATGGCTTTTGCATGTTGGTTGTACCGGCATCTGTTGCCTGGAAGAAGGAGCTGAGGTGATGAAGAAAAGGCAGAAACTTGTAAACTAGGATATATCCTGCTCCCATTCACTGGTGAGGGAGCTGGCAGGCACCACAGCCCGCTATAAACTTTATGCAGAGCATCATTTTCTCCATCCTCTTCCTCAGTGGTTCTCTGAGAAGTGTTTTCTGAGTCTCTGCAGCACACCTCCCCATGCTGCTGTCCCTGGCCTTGGCCACGCTAGTGCTGGTGTAAAGCTCTTGCATGTTCCTCATGGGCCTTTTAACCATAAGACCTGTGGCTCCACAATGCTCCAAGAGGGCCAGGCAGCAGTGACTGGGAGAATTCCTTGGAGAAGGCAGGCGTGTGCTAATGTGAGCAGTAATTCAGAAAAGCTAAAATTAGCAGACAGAGAGGTTTTGTGGGAGCGTCTCGCTGGCAGCAGAGCTGGCACAGGCCATGCACAGTTCCCTCCTGAAGCTGTCAGCAGCCATCAGTGGAATATGAGCAGTTCAGCCAATCCCGAGTTTTCTTTTAGGTGATCTCTTTCCTACATTTTTTTGCAGAGACTGTAAAATAGTTTTTGTCTCATTCTACTATGGATGCTTGTGTTCCTCATCAGTAACTCCAGTATGTGCTATATCCTTTTCACTATTAAAAAATATTATGGTTTGGAAGTGGTTTATGCCATCTCTTCATGGATGTCATTAGAAGCAGGAAAACAACTGCTGCGCTTTGCATTCTACTTCATAATGGGCATATTGTCCAAGGTATGGAGAATGTCAATGGAAAGCTCTTCTAAACTCCCGTGGAGAATGGATGAGACCTTTACTGTGTGCCAGTATGAAGCAAGTAATAGGAGACACAGAAGTGGAGTCATCTCAGCCTAGATGGGCTGATCCTTATCCTCACTGAATGCATGGTGGTGTTGGGGATGCTGCTCCAATGTCTGGGGTCCCCAATGCATAGCTTGGGTAAGGCTGAGGATATGTTTTCGGGAATATACTTTTAGCCATATCTCCAAATGAATAATAAGCTGATTTCATCATGCAATCTGTCAGTCACTGTTAAACCAGATCTGTCAGAGAAAATGCTCAAGAATATTAAATTTCTACAAATTTAATGTATCAAGGAAAGAGACCTAATTAGTGTCCACAGAAAGAATAAGGTGGTCTGAACTCAGCCCTTCTCAGAGACTGGAGGTGTCCAGGTATCCCTAGATCATGTAAGAGGCACATTTGTTATTAACCATTTGAGAATCAATGTGCAAACCACTAAAAAGGGTTTGACAGTTCCCATACTCATAAAAGCACCTGCTAGTTTATGGTATTAGAAAATTTGATCATATAAAAATAGAACAATGACCAATTCATGGTAAGGTGGGATTGAGCAGGATGATGTTCTTATAGCGTGGAAAGTATGTCTTGGGACTGGCAAAATTTGTCTCAGAGGTTAGGATGCTCAGTTCCCTGCTGTTTGCAAAGGGAATTGGTATTCAAGTTGTGTAGACAGTTGTAAATCTCATCAATGGTTTCTTCTCATTTTCCACAAGGTGTTCCTAACCAAGTCTGTGGTGTTTTATGCCTTCCTTGTGGATCCTGGCACTGCTTCAGAGTTCCCTGTGGATCCTGCAGCACTGCATGCAGCAAAACATAATTGTAACTCTATGGTGTGAGACTCTTGGGCTACTTAGGTTAAGAGAAAAAAGAAAGAGACAAAGAAATACTTTAATGCAAAGTAAAATCATAAATAAGAAAAATAGTTCTAGACTCTCTCCTTTCCCCCCAGGAATAGGCAGCAAAGTGTAATTCAGACATGCTTTTGGCTTGGCAAACATTGTCTGGTCAGCAACGTGTGCCACGGTGTATTTTTCTGCTAGTAACAGGGGAGGATTGGTTTCCCTGACTGTGTACACAGGGCTTTATTTAATGTCTAACTTTAAAGAGAAACCTTAGTCTCTAGAGAATTTTCCAGTGATGTAATATTTTAGAAAGATCCTTTGTGGTACTTCACCAAGAAGGCAAAGCACCAAAACAGCTTTCCCTTGTCCTGCAACTGTTTTCAGGGAAATCTTCCACCACAAGCGTGCCCATACTACTGTGCAAACAAGAGAAAGTAAGAATGTGCTCTAAGCTTGATGCTGTCTTTACAAGGGACATCTTTCCTGAATGGTTCTTTTGGTTAAAATTATTGACTAGAAATTGTAATAGAGCATAGGCTTTGTAGAATAATTGCATCTCTCTCCAAAAATCATGGCAGCAGTTCATTTCTAGACAGATCAGGCTGCTTTCATATGCTTTTCCTGTCCCTTTCCCCTTTTTCATGTGGGAATACAAGAATTGACAGTCTCTAATTAATGCTGTATTTGAAAACTTTCAGTAGAAAGATAATTGAAGTTTTATAATTTGTTTATTTATTTGAGGGTCAGTCAAGCCAGATGCTTGTGTTTTGGATGTTGTCATTGAGGATTGAATAAATACTGCTTTTTGAAGTTTAGTTTGAAAGAGTCCCTAATTAAAAGTTATTTTTGCTTGGTAAATGATATTAAACTGATATTAAACCATATTAACTGATATTTTACATCTTGAGGATAGAAAACCCTGAGTGGTTTTATTATAGATATGCTGCATGAGGCAGAAGTATGCATCCCTTTAACAGTGTGCACTGATTAGACTTCTAATTTCTGGGAAACAGGGTCCTAAAGCTGCCTTTCCCAATCCTGAATTGGGAGTACTCTGTAAGAAATTGGCCATGTACTGTGTCACTGCCTGACCTTAGCAAATGCACTTGGAAACCCTGTCTCATTATGAAATATACCATTTTACCATGCAGCAGTTCTAGGGAGTGGAAGAATAATTTAGGGGAGAACAGTAATCCCAAAAGTGTCTGATTAACTAATGGGTGATCTTGCCCATAGGAAGCGTGGCTGGAAAAGCTTCCTTGCTAATAAACTGTTAGTCTAAGAATTATTCAAGTAGGCAATATGTTCTTTTTCTTTAAGATCTCTTTTTTTCTAAAGACAGAACAAAACTCTTACAACATTGATTAATCACATCCAATTTTGTGGTTATGTCCCCCTTATTTCTCCATTCGTCTCTTTCTGCAGCATTTGTAATTTAGTTCAGAAACTGCATCTGGAGAAGCAAACATTTCTGGGATCACAGATTAGTTAAGATTTTGCTCCCCACTGGAGATTTGTGGGTAGGAGCTGCAATTTCATTCCAAAATCTAATTAAAAATCAGGTACATAGGAAAGTAGTGAAAAATCTAACCCATAGGAAGAATGTCTGGGAGCTCTGCTTTTTAATGAACTGTTAGACTAGGAATCAAATACACAAGCAGTATGTGCAGGTTTTTTAGGGTTTTATTCTTCTCTCTTCACAAGGCAAACCTCAACTGTTATATCATTCCTCACTTACCAAGCTTACTGGAAATCTCAGTTTCTCTTTACTTTCCAGAACAGCCACCTTAATGATTTTACAGTGTCGGATCTTAAACTGTAGGTGACATGGAACCAGGGTCAGCTAAAAAGATTTCCTGGGATTTTCATTTGGGAATGAATTCTGTAGGACACTTCACCACAGTAGTTTTAGGGACTGTTAAAATGTATCTGTGTGTATTAGAATCAGCAGCACTTACCCCATGACTTGTTGGGCACTACTAATTATATGAAGAAGGCATCAATTTTTGTAAGGTAAAATCCACTCAATACGTTTGAGAAAAAGGCTGTTTGAGAATCCACCTGCTCTAACTTGGAAACTAGATTTAGAAATGTTCATCTTAAAAAATAAGATCTAGTTGTCCTCATTATATATTTTTTTACATTCCCAGGGGCACTTGGAAAATTAAAGCAGAAATGTTTGAATAACGTAGAGAACTTCGAGCAACATAAATCAGATTAATGTATTGCATACAATACCAATGCAAATCTGTCTTGATCTCCATTTCTGGGCTTTTGAAATTGGTGACAAGTCAGTATTTCCAGAAGCTGAAGTCCATTTTGTCAATACTGTGCTCACATTACCCTTTTAGAGGCAATTGACTTATAATTGTTTTTACAATGAAAGCATATTTTCCCCCTTTTTTTTGTGGGAGAATACAAATGCACAAAGAACTTCAACTGTGTTCATGCTGCCTTGAAAAGATGCCAGAAGTCAAATGTGTAATTAGGGATTCTGTTAAAAGTCTAATTCCTATACCTGTGAACCTTTTTTTGGCACATAGCTTTTAGTGTTATTGCCTTCCTGTTTTGTATTCCTTGTTCTCTTGGCCAAGAAGTAAAGTTGTTTTCAGAGGAAATTTTCATAGATCTTCTGGAGTATTACTTCTTCTTTTTCAAAGTCCAGCTTTGGTTTTGAGTGAAATACTCTAAAGCATAAAAATAGATCCTGTTTTATTTAACACCTGGTAATTAATGGAAAATCTCTTTAAAATCCTTCATAAGATGTTACGTTTTAAGATGATACAACAGGTTATGTTAGCATTCTTATAATGTTGGTTTGTTCTTGCAGTGGTAAAACTGAATGTTTCCAATGCTGGGACCCTTTCTGTTCTTTGTCACATACATTCAAATATTGGTCAAGTTCTAGAAGCTAATGATAAACTATTTCAGTTAGATATGGGAGAGAAAAGATCAAAGAAATCATTATCACCAGATAATGTAACAGGATTTTTTGGGGTGGATTTTAATGTCGTTGGAAGCAAATTAATGTATTAGGTAATTTTATGAGTTAGTCTCAATTGATTTATCAAACCATTAGCTCTTCCTACTTTTGATGGGTGCCTCCTGTGAAAATTATAGAATTCCCCTGTTGATTCTTCCAGGCTACAGCTGACTTCAACAGAATTTGAATGAACTTGAAATATATATCTGCCCTGAAAACAGAATGAGGCAACAAATGAATCTCAAGACAACAGACTAGAGAGGATTTTTCTAGGCAGCCATTACCGAGCTCTCAGACTTCTCTACAAGTCTCATACATCTTAAGACAGAATAAAGATATTTATTCATTGTGAAAGTTGCCAAGGGCATAAGAAGGAAACCATCAAGGTGGAAACATGCATTCACCGTGTCTTCTCTTAGTCACAAATGAAAGGAGGATATCAATACTTTTTCAGGCTAACACATTAATTCACTACAATAGATTGGAAACTGATGCAAGCGGTCAAGCAAAGCAGTAAAAGGCCTGCCTGGCCTGCAGGCTTCTACTTACCATGTCCTTTTACTAATTCTTGTTTAAGTACTGTGATCCTCCTCCAGAAAAGCAGTCAAGTGTGATCATGTGTCCATCCATATCCAGCAAGTGTAAACATGTGCTTCATGCACCATCTTAATTGCTTAATCAAGCTCCTTCTATTGTGAGGCACAACCATACAAATGGGAACCAGATGGAAGATATTTTTATCAGATGGGCCATAGGACTAAAGAAACATGGTCATTGAACATTGCTGTCCTTAAAAACCCCATCCATGCAACATCCACACAATGTGATAATTCAGGCAGCAGTCACTGTCTAAAACCCAGACTCAATCTTACCTCCCCTTTCAGATACCAACAACCTGAGCTTGCTTAAGCACATAAGCACACACTGGCAATTATTTTAGAAAAGTTTATATCAAAGAAGGTTGAAACAGTTATTTACATTTGGAATCAAGTTTGGGGGTTTTTTTGGAGTTGTTTGGTTTTGGATGATTTTGGCAGTTTGTATAGTATCACCCTCATAAGAGACCAGTGCAGTATTCTTTTTGTTTTCAAGTGGTAGGAAAAAGTCTGAGTGGATTTGAGCTGTTTTCTCTGCTGTTTGTCATGCCTGTTATAGCAACAGAGGTTTTAACTTGTTTTTCTTAGTTTTATGTTAGAAAAGCACTTAAAATTATGCATTAAGCTAATGTTCCTGTGTTCTACATCAAATTCCCAGTAATTGTGCTTTTGCAGTCGTTTTCACTATAGGCTTCGAGTACTAGTTTGATTATGCTGTGATCACTGCCTTTACTCTACACAATACAAAAAGAGAAAAATCCTTGATTATAATTGCAGGCGTTGTTTATTGTTTATTTGGCCAGGCACTTGCCCAGTCCTAATTGACAGCCTGAATTGTACATGGTCATCAAAATGGGCAAGAGCTTTTGTGAATAATTCATGGCTTTGACAAACGTCATATCTGCAGGTTTGGTGGCAAAATTAGCAGCAGTGAAATAGTTAAGAATTGTGGTATTTAGGCTGCTAGAACTGGGTTTTCAGTTAGCACCCCAGTAAGATGGAGAATGCAAGTTCGTGTTCTACTCTCATTGTTTCTTCCACTGGCTGCAGACTCAGCAAGACAAATGTGCGTCAGTTTATATTGTCAAGGCTATCTTTGCAAGCAGATGGGCTAGAAATCTAATTAAAAAACCCAAAAGCTTTGATTCTAGAAAAAAAATAGAAAAGTCTGTGGGACAACCCTAAATCCTCTGAATTAAATGGATGTCAATGCCATTCCATTGTCATACTTATAAATAAAATATGACAGGGTCTACTTTCACATAGACCCATAAACGGGCTCATTTATGAGTTTAATAAAGCATGTGTATTCAGTACAATTAGATAAGCATATGTATAGAGCAATAAATGATTCTTGCATAAAATCAGCACACGTGTAACAGAGAATATATCCCAGCATTGGATAAATAAGTACATGGTTAGATTATTAACTGATCTCGCGTAAGCTTTTTTTAATTAACTATGAGGTGTCCATGACTATTTGCCATTAGTTCTCCCTGTGTCTGAAGATGTGATAGATATAATACATTCAATGGAAGAATGCAGTGGCTTCAACAAAGAAAAATGTGGTATCATGCACAAGAAGGAGGTGAATAACCCAACGAGTTCACCTAACTCAGTCTCATCCCTTGGACTACAGTGCTCCAGCCAGGTGTGAAAAGTGCATAACTTGTGAAGCTGTAATTGCATGGAAAATAGCTACATATATTTGTGTTATCTCAGTATCAGGGACTCATATGTCATTTTCTTTTCTTAAACTGGGGGATGTGTCCAGTGTGAGACCAGGGGTTTGCAGAGCAATTGTGAAATGGTTTTGTTGATTCTCATCAGTTGTTTTCTAGTGGAGAGGGGAAGGGGTAACTATGTTTGTTCAACTACAGAAGCCCACTACATTGGGCCCATTTCTGCACTGGATGTTATACTGGCATTAGTTTAACTCACAGGTAGGAAACCCATTAGTCTGGTGGAGGGGATGTGGCCAGTGTGTTTGATGTGCCTCTTCCAGGTCAAATGAGTGGCTCAGTATTAGGCAAATATCCTTAGGTGCAGTATTTCAAGAATCTCTTCTCCCTGATTTTCATTTCTGTGGGCTTGCTGACATCTACAATAAATTGTAAGTTCTCTGACTAGCAGATTCCTATCATTACTATCCTGGCATATGTTAATTTGTCAATATAATTCTCAGGTCTGTCATCAGGAAAATCACCACCTGGGGTATGTAGTTCCTAGGAGGAATAAGTTAATGATCATTCACATGTGGCACTTGTAGATGGATTTGCCAGTGAAGCTTTATTGTGCTTTTGATAGAGAAGCAATATAGCTAATAAGGAAAAGGGAGCAGACAGTTGAAACTGGACAATTACCTTTCAGATAATTTATCTGAACCTGCTTTAGCTGATAAAAGAATTCCTCTGGTTTTTCCAGTTAGAGGTGACTGATAGGTAGAGGTACTGATGGAGAACTGAAATTATTTGCAATTGTGATGGAATTCCAGGATTGTAAGAGAAGAAACATTAAAACTGCATTGCCAGGACAGCAATGTATGAGCTCCCATCAGTGTGGGACAGTGCCAGAGCATGATGGATGATAAACCTGAGGAGACCACACACTGGCACCTGAGGAGTTCGTCTCCTGCAAAGGTGAGAGCATCTGAGGCTGGAGAAATACAAGTGATCTTGGGAAGACACTCAGAGAATGTTAGCTCAGAGACTGACATGGCTGGGGTTTTGACATTTAGTGCCAGGATTTTGACTGTTGGATTAATTTTTGCTTTACAGAAGCTTTTTAGAATCAGCTTTCTCACTGTGGGTGTCAACAGTGTCTTTCAGGTCTTCTACTGCCTTTGAAATACTGAGTTATCAACCTGTTTGTGCTCAGTCAGCTCCAGTGATTTTGATCTCTCCCACATTGATGTCTCCACACCTAAAAAAGGATGACACCTCACATCCAGTGGCTTCATTGGCATGGCTTAGCCCCTCTTGCTAGACACAGTGAGAGAGCCTGGCCTTTCTAGGAGACAGATTCAGAATAACTTGGATGCAAGCTAGAGGTTTAGGAGCTAAGTTAGGAAGAGCACTGTCTCCTGAGGATTTTGTCAAAAGTACGTTTTCCACTCTCAATGCCATCATGATAGTTTTTTGCAAGAATGAGTGAAGTCTGCTGTATGAATGAATACACAAAAATTGATTTTACAAGTGAATCTTACAACATAGATTGATTTTTGTAGCTTCAGAGCAAGTCTTTCTGGATGTAATACAGCAGGCAGTCTTCATCCAGCCTGGCATGGCAGGAAGCATCTATCTGATAAGTGAACTATTTTAGGTAAATCATTGTGCCTACAGAGACCTGCTTTGTTTGTATATGGGTGGAGCTCAAAAAGCAAAAAAAACCCGAGTACCACTCATTTATTAGTCATGGTCAGTCCTCATTGTCCAACCCAGGGGAAAAAAAAGAGGCATCAGCTTTTTAATTGTGCAATCTTAAAGAGAGCTGAAATTCTCATATAGTATCAAAACAGACCCATGGACCATGGAGAATTTCTGGGATGGAGCACTCAACCTTTTGTCCTAAAAGATGCACTGGAATCCAGTGTTTGCCCTTATGTCTGTGGATTCTGGCAAAAATCCTGTCAGTCTTGAGGAATAGTTATACCATTTTTGCTTAGAAGACATAAATTGCAAAGTGAATCTCATGCTGAACTCTGCACTGCAAATGAGCTAATATAGTTGTGGAAGAATCTGCTATTTTGAAGTGCAAATTTTTAAGTAAAGAAAAATCCAAAAGATGTAGAAATTTCCCACAAACATTCCTCTAAAATGTTATGTCAGTCAAAATATTTTGATATTGCCCTCTTTTTTTTTTTTTTGAGTAGACTGATCAAAAAAAAGAATTGTAACAAAATGAAAAAAAATCATCTGAAAAGGTAAACCAGAATATTTTGCTTATAAAAGTCTTTTTTCAGTTTTAAATTCAGTAATACTTTCATGAGAACCTGCACTCATCATGAAATATCTTACTTTGAATTGATGTGTAGCATCTCATCTTCTCTCCCTAATTCCTTATTTTAATTACAGTTCTTCTGTAAATGGGTGTGCATTGCTCTCCTGCTCTGCCAGGAGCAGGGTATGGGAACTTGCTTACTGCAAGAGATGTCAGTACTATGTAGAAAAAGTGATTTTACTGTCTTTGAAGGTTTTTTGGGTTTGTTTTTTTTTTTTTTTCTTCTCATCATCTTCATCATCTGTGAGCTCAGTCAAGCCCTGGATCAAATGTGCAAGTCCCAGAGTGGTTATACCTGCCTGCATCAAGAAGGAATTTGGCATGGTGTCTGCCTGTGGACATTATTGGATTTTACCAGGTGCTGCTGTTGACTGTCTAGACCTACATTAATCATTCTTTGCATGAGCTGAACATGTTTGCAGGCTTCTTTATGCTGTAAAGAAGCCCTTTCTTTCCCCTGTGGGTTTCTCTGCCTCCCACTACGTGTTTCAAGGAAATGTATGTATTTGCAATCTGGAGGCTTTCCACTCTGGAGTGACTGTGTTTTATGGCACTGACTGGAATTCCTGGAGCTGTTCACCCTGCTCCATTCACTCACTGTTAAGTCACTGATGTTGTGAACTGATAAATTAGGATGCCGTGTCTGAGAGCCCAAGCACTCGTTGCCCAGGTAAAATATCCCTTTCCTCATGTGAAAATCTGACAGTGCTGACCATAGACTAAACTTCATAGTGATGGCATGTGAAATTACCTTCTTGGTCTCCTTGCTTGAACTGTGAAAAAAGCTCACAGTGCAGGCAGAAAGATCCATTTATTTTCTGAATCTTAGTAGTTTGGCTGTGCTAAGCAACACCATATATATTTATTTCTCCTCTGGAATCAAATGGATTTGAATCTTCAAACTTGCTTCCAATAGCCTCTGCTCATCCAAACCTTTTCAAGAATGGTGTGTTTATATTTCAACACAACCCTAATATTTATTTTTGCCAGCAAATGTCAAGAACATGTAATTTTCGTTTGGTAAAGCATTTTTGTTTTGTTTCTGCTAAATCATCTCAAATGCAAGACTTTAAATGCTCAAGAGAGAGTTGAATGGTACTTACTGTTCAAATATTTCTTTGTTGTAGTAACAAATCTTTAAATGTAGCCCTGCTTCAACAAAAACAAAGCCCTGATTAATTTCATATTTATCTCAGCAGCTGTTTCAAGGAAGACCTGCCAGATATTGATCCAAATATAGTAGACGTGCAGCAACAAAAGGGGAAGAGGGTAAATGGGTTTAGATGAAGGCATCATTTAGCAGCAGAAACTTAAGAGGAATGTGAAAAATTATAGCATTTGTCCTCCAGATTTGGCTTTAACAGCTGTGATCATGCATTTTTTGGACACAGCTGTGTTTTATATCTTTGCTGTTTGAATGAAGCCAGGAAGCTTCTCAAATAGTGTTTATTTGCTCAATTAAATAGGAGGCCGAATGCCTGCAGAGCTTTGGGTCCCAGTTCTGGTCTAGGATGGAATGATGCAGATCAAGATTTTTACCTGGGTAGAAGAGAGCTCAACACAACCCTACTGAACCCTTGCAGAGATACCAGTGGGACCTGCACCTCTCAAAATGGCTCTCAGGCACTCATGGGATCGTAGTTACACATTGGAAAAAGGTTTTTGTACACCTAGTGGGTGTCAGTTCTTCCTAGCTTACATCATTTTACAAAAGAATTGCTTTGAGTTCAGAGCCATTTTTCGTAGATGTAAAAATTGAATCCCAAAATGAGTTACTTGCTTGAGAATAGCAGGAGAACCCATCTGGCACCAGTTAGCTTCTGCTGCAGTGTATGGGCTTTTTCTGCCTTTCTGTTCCCTTCCTGTTGACTTGGGGCCAGAGGCAGGGGTTGAATGTGGATGTTGTGCAGCCCACACATCTGCATTCTTGTGCCATTCACAGACACACCTCGTGTCCCCTAAGAGCAGTGGCTGGAAACCAGAGACAGGAGGTTTGTCTTTGCCTGGACCTCACTGGCTCCAAGCCTTTTTACAACATGTCACTGAAATTTCTCTAGATCACTGCTTTATGTCCAGCTCCAGCCGCTGTGAAACTGGCTTTGATTTCTTTCTTTCTCTCTAAGAGAAGTGAGAATGAGTGATTCCTTTTCAGTGCTGAAAGAGAATAAACAAATTTAGGTCACAGTAAGGAAGAAAGGATTAATTGGAAGTGGAGTCTGGGTGGCTGTTTCTTCTCTAATTGCAAAAAAAGCATTATGAAGCCAAGTTCAAAAATGTAAGAAGGAAAACCTAGGATGAAGATTGTCCATCTACAGTCTTTTAGGTAGCTGAAGTTCTCTGCTGGGAACTTGCTGGGAATTGCTATTCCAGAGTAATGGTGCTCTTGGGTTTTGCATCACTAAGTTCCTCCCCTGGTGTCTGATATAGCAGCACAGAAGGGAGATGTGAGCATTAGGAGTTACAACTGTCCCAGGATCTTTGAAAAGACAGTCTGCCTCATCCCACTGAGCAGCTGCTGTCACTGGGGGATGTGGGTGACAGCACAGACTGACAGAGCAGGAACACATTTCTTAACTGGGATAATAAGCAAGGTACGATTTGCTGAGAAGTATTAAATAGAACAAAATATTTTACTAAATAATGCTGGTTCAGGAGTGCTTGGCAAACAGTTCTACTAAAAAGTACTTTATCTGGTCCTTTAAATGCACTGAAAAGAAAATTATGAATACAGGTACTGGCTGTTTCTATTGAACTTCAGGCTTAACGTGGTGATGTGAAACCAAAGTATGAAAGTGATGCTGATTATAAACCTCTCTGTCTAGTTCTATTTCCAAGCTGAGTAAATAAACCACACACAAAATGAATAAAAAATTTCAATTAATCAAAAATATTAGCACATAAATCACTGAAGTGATCCTTGGTGAATTTTGATGTGGAAGCTAGGCAGCAGAGCTAGTAAGGTCTCATATGAAATGAGGCCTTTGGGATAACAGTTTGTGCTTGGAAGCTTTTACATACCTGTTTTTCTCCTTTCCTTCCCCTTTTTCCAGCCTCATCTTTGAACCAATTGGCTGATTACAGCCACATTTATCAAAGGAACGGTGATCTCAAAAGTAATTAATTTCCTGCAGATTTTGCTCCTATGTATTGATGCCTGAAGAGCTACTTGTTATTCTGACAGTGTCTCCTGACAAGGTTATGCTGACCCACCTTAAAAGAGATCTTGCTCTCCCCGTTAACAAATCATATTTAGAATGAGATGCTGGACATGTCAGATCTGGGCTTTTAGGGGTCCAACAGGAATGCTGAATGTGCTGCTTCATCATTAACTCATGACTGCAAAATGGGAATGGAGAGATTATGTTATTTCAGCTAATCAAGTGCTGAGGCTTGCAAATGCCAGAAGCTTCAGCCAAACCATAAGGGTGAAAAATACACATAATCAATAGGTATCTGAAAGATTAATCAGAAAGCATGAAGTCTTTAAATTCATTTGGTACCCAGCAAGCCAGCTCTTGCCAAAGAAAATACAATTTAGAGTATGCCTGCATTAAAGAGGAAATTTGAGAAAATAACCTTATGAAAGTACCCTAGAAACCAAAATAAAGGACATTTATTTTTACAAAATTATCACATCTGCTTCTGAGTTTCAGTTTTATGCCTTTTTTTTTTAATCTAGATCACAAGTATTATTTTCACAAATATTCTAGGGTATTTTTATTAGACTTAGAAGCTGGTCTTTGTCTTTGCTTAAAAGCAGTGGAGTGACTGAAATGACTTATCAACTATCAAATAATTTCTGCTCACCACTGCAAATCTAGTCCAGATGAGCACAGCCAAAAGGCTGATGGATTGTCCAAATACCTTGATTTGAGTGTTTTTTCCAGTTTCTGGTCAAATATCAATACCGGAAAAAAATTAAGCACCACAATCAACATTAATTGCCATACTAAAGTGGTTACTTGTGCGTAATAGATATGAGTATTGATGTATCATCCTGGGAGCCAGGAATAAGGCAAGTCTTGCTTGGAAAATGTGGAGGAAGCTTGATTGCCACTGATGCTTTTCCCGATCAATTGCTAAATTGGGAAGGGTTTGAGCTGTTGCTTTTAAGCAATAAAGTTAAATAGCATGGCCAGACTATTCAAAAGGAACCTCGCATCATTTCCTCAATCCAAGCTGAGGTAACTGAAGATAAAGGACTGACTGTCAGAGATGACAGATTGTCCCAGATTGCCTCACCAGAGTTTATCAGAGCTTCATTATGTCTAGGCCAACTTTTTTAGGATGCTGTCAATAGCTGGAAATATTTGGATATTGCAACTTGAATTTTTTTTTTTTTTAATAAATTGCCTGTGAGGTGTTAGTCTTTTGTGCTTTCACATCCGTGTTCAGGTTTGGTTTTGCAGGCCATTATTACTCATTATTTTTAATTCCCTGGATTTGCATTTATGGTTTCCTGAAAATTAATTTATTGGAATTTATTCCAGACAGCTGAAGACTGTAGTATGAACATAGGTAGCTGCAGACCTCAAGCAAGACAGGCTCCTTAAAGAAAAACAGCATGAGGAATAGTCCCTGCCCTGAAGAGGTTACACTCTAAATCCTTTTCTTATCTCACACTTCTTTCTTTGAGATGTCAGTACCTGATTAGTATCTGGCTACCTCTTTGTGCAGGGTGAGTGCTCTGAAGGCACCCTCTCTGCAGCAAGCTCTGCAACTGACAGTAGGAATGATGAGCAGGCAGCTTTTTGTCTTGCAACAGTTTAAACACCATTAAATAATAGCTTTTGACAAGCAGGTTTAGAAATCAGGTGTTAATTTTCTTCAAAAAGTCAGAAGGATGTGGAGTTATCACTGTGCTGGGGGAATGAAATTGTGTGGACGAGCCTAAAGACTCGCAGATCTTGTTACAGGTTAATACCATTCATCACATTAAAGAAAAAAATTGCAAGCAGAACTGCTTCAAGAATGTGGTCAACCCTCTTGAAATAGATTTAAATTTTCTCAAAATTATAAATACCATCCATTTGTATGTTTCCTGCACTGGAATATAAAAAGGGGTACCCACTTTTGCACTTTTATATTTCATACAGGAGTTTACATGCCTGTGTGATGAATGAAATAGGGAATTTGTCTTTATAATAAAGAGCATTGTTTGCAGTTTTGTATTATTGGTGTAAGAGGGGTTACATGTTGATGTGTTTTGAACATAAGAATTCTATGATTGTTCTTCTTCCTTTCCTCCCTTTCCATCCTTCTTTCCTATCAGTTGAAAACTTGAAAATGTACCAAGCTTTTTGGAAATTTGGTTTAGTTACAAGGAATGTGGATAGTGCTGGTAGTGAATAACTGCTTGTTCCAGGAAAAGCATCAGAAACCATTTCCAGCCTGGTCCTCAGGATCAGTGACCATTCTCCTGTGTCCACCAGAAAAAGCTGGGGAATAATTGCTCTTTATTCTTCTACTGAAAGCATGCTGTGAAGTCTCCAGAACCAGAACAGTAGGGGTTTGGGGTGTTCTGGAGCATTCTTTTACAGACAAATGCTTGGGCATTATGTGCTGATGGGAATGGTTGGCAGTACTGTCTGCTCCTTCCACTGCTTCTCTGCACCTCACAGGCCTGGAGAGGCTGTAAACCAGCAGACAGACCCCAGCCTGTATTTATATTTCTTGGTTCCCTACCTGGAATATCTCGTTTAATGCAGGCTGAACTTCTAGTCATGGGGTTATATAATCAAAGGTGTCAAAGTATCACACTGCCTTTGCTCTACAGCTAGAGGCAGGGTTTGATTTTGGATCTGTTTCTAAGACTTTCGTTCAGGTTCAGAAACAGAAGACTTCAGTCTTCTAGGACATTCCTGTTCTGCTTACTGAAACAGGGTTTATGTTGTCATCAATAAGTATTAACTTATTGTTTTACATCAAATTAGGTAAGTTGGCAGGTTGGCAGTGGTGAGGGGAGTTGGAATGAAGCTAATACTGTCTATGCCTTGCTGTGGATGGTGGTGTATTTATTTACTTATATCAGAAAAGACAGATTGCACTTACCTGTTACTTTTCCTCTGCTGGGGCTCTCCATGTGTCTGTAAGGCTCCTGCATCTCTTTGTCAAATGTTTGAAAAAATCTTTGAAGAAAAATCTGTTCAGGATAACAGGGATCAGTGATTTGGCAGAAGTTCCTGAACATCCTCTACAGCTTTGTAAGACAAATAACACAAAAACACAAAGTCCTTTCTATTCATTGCTTTCTGATTTGCTTCTTTGTCTCAACTCTTGTTCCAAAAGGCAAGAGGTGGTAGCACCTCCAACAAAACTTCTTTTACAGCCTTTTTTTGGCATTAGTTATGAAAGTATCAGATGTCTGACCTTTCAGCAGTAGGTAAAAGGAGAATAAAAATATCTATATTCCTGACAGTCTTTGGAAGTGCCTGGTGTCCCTAGTTTTTCTTTGCACTGACTGTTGCATGCAGTGTGCTCTGGATGTGCCAATAATGTTAAGGCAGAGGACCAAGCTTCTTGTCTCTGAGTGCTCCTGTCTGGCACTGTGTTGATACTCTTCAAGTTAGCAAACTGTCCACAAATATTCAGCCAGTGTGCCTCCTCTGAAGAATATTCCTGTCCTTATTCTAACCCAGAAACCTAGTTAAAAGCTTTATAGAGTTTTTTTTCTGTTGCATATGTAGGAGATGGATCTTACTAGCAGAAATAATGTTTTAAGAACTTAAGTAAGTAGAGCACAGTGAAAATCATCCTGTGTGTTTTTGCACTGGGAATATTTCTGTGGAGGCTGAACCGTCTTACAATTTCTACATTATACTCACACCTCTTTTTCTGAGGAAGAATACTACAACTCCCCTTGAAAAGTTATGCTGAAAGGTGCACAGACTTGACTTAAATTGACATGTCCTTTTATTCTTTCTCCTCTCTTCTCATGAGGAAAAAGAAGAGATGTGTTTGCAAGGGAATACTGTGGTGTTGCTGGGCCCCATGCATTGGCAATGACCAGGCCAGAGAACTGCCTTGGACTTCTGAGAAAGGAGGAGCACGGGCTGGGAGCAAAAGTCTGACTGCAGGTTGGAAAGGGTCCTGCAGCATTTGCAAGATCAGTCACGAGGGAAAAGGGCCCCAATGATAACAGTGCACGTGCTGAGTCACAAGGGCCTTCCTGTCAGGGAGTAATTGCAAGGCATTTTTCTGGAAGTAACAATTTTCTGGAAGTGAAACTTTTTTAAAAAAAATCAAGGCACCAAAATTTAAAAGTAATGCTAAGGCACAGGACCCTGCTTGTTGACTTTGGCTTGGTTCAATATGTTGAAAGCAGAATCCATTGTATGTACACATAAAGAGCTTTTATACAGATGTATTTGATTCTGTTTCCAATTGTGTGAAAGTATGTATGGTTTTAGTGAATATTTGAATTACATGTGTTTGGGAAATTAGAGATTAAACTTTGTTCTAGACACTTGAATTTTGTGTAAATTACATCACAGTCAATTTAATATGACCTTTTTATAGCCTTTTACACTGTACTATCTCTCGTCTTTTATGTTAATCATCCCTTGCTTTGCTCTGAAGCACCAAACACCAGCAACGAAAGCCAAGTCTCACTGTGGCTGCCCACAATATTAATTATCATGATGTGCTTTTATTCCTGCAGTGAAGATGTTTGCAAACGAGGATTCACTGTTATTATCGATATGCGGGGATCCAAATGGGATTTGATCAAGCCTCTCCTAAAAACCCTCCAAGAAGCCTTTCCTGCTGAGATTCATGTTGCCCTGATTATAAAACCTGACAATTTTTGGCAGAAGCAGAAAACAAACTTCGGCAGTTCCAAGTTCATCTTTGAGGTGAGAGCCATGTAGAAACGAATTGTAAAGCATTATCTCTGATAAGAACTGTTCTTCAGGTAAAAAACCCCTGTCACTGAAAGCAAAAAATACATCTGAGGGCAGGAGTGGGCTGATTCCCTGACATCAGGTTGTTTTCTGAGTAGACTGGTGAAATGAGTTGCATGTTTCATCCCAGAGGTTCATAGAGTTTGTTTGGCTGAGTGTTTTGGGGTTTGTTTTTTGTTTGTTTGTTTGTTTTTTGGGTTTTTTTTTTGTTGTTGTTGTTGTTGTTGTTTTGGTTTGGGTTGGGGGGGTGGTTTGTGGTATTTATTTTTGGTGATGTAGCATTAAGTCTTTCCTTTGTTTCTCATAGGAAAAACAAAACAAAACAAAACAACAACAACAACAAAAAAACCCCACAACAATAAATTAGTGAAAATGCTAAAGATACAGTTTTCTAAATGCAAATGTATGAGTTTGTTAGTTTACCTCTACCCACCTTCCACTTTTTTTATAAAAGACATTTGCTAAATTTTCACCTCTTTCATTTAATTGAGACTTACAGTTCAGGGATAGCACTAACAACTCATGTGAATAATAAGGTGCCTCAGGCTTGTCCTTTGAGAAGTAACCAGTATATAACAACTGCATAATTAAGGGGAATCTTACTAACTTTGCTCTTGATGAAGACAAACCAGCTGTGTTCTCGATAGCACTTCAGTTTTCTGTGAATTTCCACTTCTTGCCCCAAAAGAAGCAAAACTCAGGTGCATGAAGTGCTCATGCATCAATCATGCCATGCCATGACTTAGGCGTTGTGTTGTTTTTTAATAATTCACTGAGAAACATTATATTGTTGTCTGTTTTACCAATCCATTCATTTCAGAGAGACTGAGAGATTTTGCATCTCTGGAATGCAGAAGAGAATTTGGCTACAGCTCTTAGTATTTACTGCAATGAAAGACTGTATTTAAGTGTCAATTTAAGTTTTGTTGAAGTCAGTGTGATATAAGTATGTCCCTATTTTCAACCTGTTCTTGCTTGAATTGCTTGAAGCCTTGAATTGCTGTGGGGAATTAGATTGGTGTTACTCATTAACACAATTTTACATTATTATCACATTTCAAGTGCTTGTAAATTTTCACCCCTGTTTCACAAAATCCAGTCAACCGATAAATTTTGCTTTGATTAAATAAGCTTTACGCTCCTTGGTACCTTTGAGGACAGATAAAGTAACAGAGTTTAAGTATGTATTTTTAGAACATTTATTTGTTTTTAAAATTAGTAAATACCTTTTGGAGACTTGACCTGTATTTTTATAATGTGGAGTCTTTGTGATGATAGTAAAGAGTAAACTGTGACCAAGTTATGCTTCATAGTTACAGCCCCGAGTCTGTATTGTTTAAAAAGCTCTGGATTCATTTGCTGGACATGCTGGAACACATTAAGTGTATTTTCATTTTGTGTGTGTTATCAGTGCCTCTGAGCCTTAGTCTGTCTGTAGGGCTGTTCACATGGGTGTCCGATGGTTCACAAATGTTTGGGCCAGAGGAGGAGAGTCAGTGCTTTCACTGTATTGGACCACCTGCAGACACTCAGAATCATAGAATGGTTTGAGTCCTACAGTTCCATGATGCAAACAAAGATTTCCTAAGCTGTGGTCCATCCTGCAGTATACACACCACAGTCAAGGAACTTCTATTGGAAGGATTCTTTGGGATGCTGCTGCTTATCAATAAGCTCAGACTCTGGGCAGCTCATGTGCTCTTATAAGAACTGTGAAAATCAAACAAGGTCAATATGGCCCACATTTATTTGATTTAT
The DNA here is from genome assembly GCA_013401135.1 of Cettia cetti. Lineage (NCBI taxonomy): Eukaryota > Metazoa > Chordata > Aves > Passeriformes > Sylviidae > Cettia > Cettia cetti. The sequence goes on along the minus strand of VZUI01044516.1, from coordinate 33,042 downwards.
GTGGGGCAATTCACAGGTACCCTCTCTGCACTGACCTGTCATGGCAATTTCCCACAGCTCAGATCAAACACGAGGGACTTGGCAGGAACACACTGCAGGGGGAGGCAATGGAAGCCTCTGGTGATTTACCCCATCCACAAACTCAGCAGTACCCAGTGTCAGTTTTAGGGCCAGATTTCTCTTTTGAGCTCAATGGAAGCATTATGTCTGTGCCAGGGCACTGTAGGAACCTTAGTGGATGCTGATGAGCTGGATTTTGGGGGGTTAGGTTCTGGCACAGTGTTTCTGTGTCACAGTCCAGAGAGAAGCACGTACACAGATTATCAGCCAGACAGAGGAAGAAAAGTGTTTGGTCGATGTATGTGGATTCCAAAGTTTCCTGTCACTTTGAGGAATGAACCAGGCAGCTTATTTAGCATTAATTCAGAGGTGCCTTCAAGACTATTTTCTTTCTCCTGCTGGAAGAGGCTAAATAGTGGACAGCACTTCTTAAATTGATTTCAAAAAGAAGGATGAGCAATGCCTAGGAAACAGTAAGTGCCTACCTGCCTCACTAAAATTGTTTTCATTAGAGTTTCAAGAGCTACTTAAAAAATCAAACCTGAATAAAGAAAATTTCTGCTGAATTCCAGAAGTAAAAAAGCATTTCTACTGTCTCATAATGTCAAATTCTGTGCATGATTAGAGCAATGTTTCCATTAGCCTGACAGACTGCAGGGGGATGCCAAGTGTTAGCCATTAAGACAAGTATTTCCCTGACAGGCAGTTAAACTCTAAACTGAATTATCTTCAAGGTCTCAGTGTCCCGGTCATGAGATTTAAAAAATTTGAAAATAAAGCGACATACTCACCTTCCCACTGTTACTTTGCTCCTCCCACTGTCCTCCCTTTTCCTCAAAGCAAGGACTGTTGCATAAATGTTTTAAAATAATCATTCTCCTGAGCTGAAGTTCAATACAGTCTCAATTTCAATACATTGCAGAATGCCTGATATTTTTGGATGGATACAAATTGGAAGAAAAAGCCTATTATTAACCTTTAACCAGTGGCTAGCCTACTAGGCTAGGATAATGGTCAGGATTTTAGGTGTTTTTCTTTATAGATGACTTCTACGAGAGTGCCTCCATTTCTGAGGAGCACAAGCTCTGACATTTTTTAGAGGCCTGATCTTTAAGGGCTAGATATGCAGTCACTGATGAAGAGACAAGCCTTTAAGGGCTGCCAGCTTGGGTGTTAACATGAGAGCACTGAAAATCTCTAGTTACATATGAAACCCTATGCTCCTAATTTCAGAAAAAAAAGTAGTTTGTCTAAAACAAATGGGGAAGCTATCAGTTACTCTGTCCTTAAACTGTAATCTGATTTCTAGATACCCAGTGCTTTTCTCTATCACCAGTTACTGAGCCTGAATGAATTAAAACCATTTCTCATTGATTGTGTATGATTTGTGAGCAGTTCTTTCTATTGGCAATAAATTCTAGTTGTTAATACTTCAATGACATTTCTCTTTTACATTGATTTCAGCTTAATTACATTAGGAATTGCTAATATGAAAGAGTGGCAAAAAGCCAACTGGAATAATTTGGGATAAGAAACCCAGCATATTCTCTGTTATGGCTGTTTGCAGTACCTGCTTCTGTTCATATACCTGAAATTTTGCTTCTGTGTAGCCTCTAGCTGGGGTATAACACAAGTAGCAGAGGGCCTGTAACAGCATGTACTCATTTAGTGAACAACCCAGTCCAGATATCCAAAAGCTGCAGTAAAAAAGTCTTCAGTTTCCAGCAAGGCTGATGAAACTAAACATTTTCACTTCATCTTTTTGATAGGCCAGCTGAAAAAGAGAGCATTATTCCAGTATATATCAAATATTTTAATAAGTAAATAAATAAACAAATAAATGCCATTAGAAGTGAAGGTTTCTGTCAAATTAATATATTAAAATTAAACACAGTCCTTGACATCCTTTACAATGTTCCTTCAGTTATGTATTGATGAGGAAAATACTCGCTTCATGGTGTTTACGGGTTGTGCTGTTAATTCTGATTGTATGGTCCCTGATTTAAATGTTGTCCTTCTCCCTTCCTTAGACAAGTATGGTGTCTGTGGAAGGCCTGGCAAAGCTCGTGGATCCTTCTCAACTGACGGATGAGTTTGAAGGGTCCTTGGATTACAACCACGATGAATGGATAGAGCTGCGTGTCTCCTTGGAAGAGTTTTTCAACAGTGCCATCCATTTATTATCAAGGCTGGAGGATCTCCAGGAAATGTTGGCTAGGAAGGAGTTTCCAGTTGATGTTGAGGGCTCAAGAAGGCTGATTGATGAGCACACACAGCTTAAGAAAAAAGTGATTAAAGCTCCTGTGGAAGAACTGGATCGTGAGGGCCAGAGGTTATTGCAATGCATAAGATCCAGTGATGGTTTTTCTGGTAGGAACTGCATTCCTGGAAGTGCAGATTTTCAAAGTCTTGTGCCAAAGATCACCAGCCTTTTAGACAAGCTGCATTCTACCCGGCAACACTTGCATCAGATGTGGCATGTCCGCAAATTGAAACTGGACCAGTGCTTTCAACTCCGGCTTTTTGAGCAAGATGCCGAGAAGGTAGGGAGTAATCTGTTCCTTTTCTCATACTTTAGACATGACTCTACTGCAGGGGTGACCATTTTTTCTGTAAGTGGCAAAATGAGGTGTTCATCACCAGTGTAAATCTCATGTTGCCAGCAGATACACTTCATGTGACTCATAAACCAAATTCACCCAGCTAACTGTTGGATGTAGCGGGCATAGTGATATCCAAGAGTAGTTTTTCTGTGTTGCTTTTGGTGAAAGTCAACCTGCTTTTCTGTGCCATAATAATCTTATATTTTGGTAGACATTAGCACAAGAACCTGGCTTTTTTAAAGCTTCTTTCACTAAGCTTTTGAATGTGTTTATCTACTTGTCACAGCATCAAAAGAAGAATTATTTTGGGGGTTGATTCACTATGATTATTGTTTGCACTTCTGGAGTCTATAGGAAATTTCAAGTATGGGTTTCAGAAAATTTACTTCAGAAAATTCTGTAGTGTTAAAGCCTTGCCTTTCTTAATGCAGAAGTGCTTGGCACCTTGTTAGGTGATTTTGTGAGAAGCCTTTGTTGGCACATTTAAAATTCCAGGCCACAGAGGTGGAGTATTCTCAGTGGAAAGTACAGAGCTCTCAGACTTGTGTTTATCTAGTCTGTTTATCCATCAAAAGCACCAATCTTTGAATCTTCTCTACTTAATGTATTATCCAGTTGTTTCACTAATGTGTCTGCCTGGATGGACCCAGGAGGAGTTGGAGAAGAAAAGCAGACTTCATCTGCAGGGGGACCTCATGAGGATGGTCTTTTTAATCAGCTAGTGTTATTTTTAAAACATCATGGAGAAGCACATTGCTGGAACAAACTTAATCTTCAGTAGTACAGAACGAGACACTTGACATTGTTTTTCAATGCATGTACTAAATATCTCTAAGACTTACTAGAACTGAAAAAGCTCCATCATTGTATAATCAATCCTCCTGTTGGGAAAACCTTGAATTCAGATGAGTCCCTCTAAAATAAGAGTCACTGCAGCATCACTCAAGGATGCATAAGAGCAGAGTTTTAATTCCAAATGCTACAATAAGTAGCATTCTCCCTGCTCCTTCTGTGTCATATGCTATTAGGAGGCCACTTCTGTCCATCCCAGCAGTGGCTGTATTTTGGTCAGTGCATCACTTTGGATTTTCAGTTTCTTTGGGATTATTCATATGACCACTGCTTATTAGTATAATTTTATAATTTATTATTATTAAATAATATTATTAGTGAACTATTATTATTAGTATTTGGGAAGTTATTATAATTAATAGTTAAAAGCTTAAAGGCTTCTCAAAGATCAAGTCAGTGTTTGAGAAGTCCTTGTTGCCAAGCACTATTTTGTGGCATTGAAGGAAGTCTCCAGGGAGTTTCCTTTCTACCTCCTGCACAGGCAGGAAAGGATGGTGTGATATAAGTCTAGGCAATGTGACAGCAAAGCTCTTGCATGTGTTACTCTGAGATTGATATGTATAAGGTCTAGGCAAATCAAAAAATACATGAAACTTTTGAGATGAAGGAAGCAGTGAGAATGTGATTTCTGCCTTTGTAACACTGGCTGTCTTGAGCAATTCCAGTTTGACAAAACCAGGATTCTGCTCTTCTCTTCTCCATCTCCCTCACATTAACTAAACACACAGTCAGCTTCTCCCTGCTTAGGCTCTGCTTGCCTTTTCTCGACTAATACATTTTTCCAAAGAATATAAAATATTTTCTTGTTTTATATTCCCAAATCTGTGGGTTTAATCTTCTCAGTTTGTGAGTCCCTAAAATTCTTCCTGGAAGGGTTGCAGACCTTTAACATTACATTTCTCATGAGTAGACTGATATAAAACATTGATGTGCTTTTCCTCTGTAGCTGCCTTTCTCAGGTCTCTTTGAAGTAGTCTGACCCCCTCAGAATGGAAAGTACTTGTTTCATAAAATGTCCAGAGCTAAATCCAGTCTGAGCACTGTCTCCACTGTAGAAATAGCCACCAATGTGTCTGTGTATTGAATTTTGGAGTTTCCAGGTACCTCCATTATCTCAGTTGATTTTTATTCAGGTATAGTAGCAAGAGCCCAGTTACTCTTTATCTCCTGGAGAGAAACACAGCTCTTTTTGTATAAACTAGACATGTCATTTAGTTCTAATCAAATGACAACTCTAATAGCCTGTGGAAGCTCAAACTCCAACATAAAATTCTGAACACAAACAAGGTTTTAGGGTCTTTCAAAATATCTCTCTATATTCATTGGATGATATTTCAGGAAACCTGTTCTAATAAGATGAAAATGGACAAGGACTTTCATTTTCTGAACATCTCTGATTTAAAAAATTTCAGGTGTCCTCATTGCCTGAAAAATTCTTAAAAATGGGATAGGGAAAAAAAAAGGGGACACAAGAACTAAAACACATGGAATTTTAAGGAAGGTTAATTTTTGAACCCTTTGGAATTACAGTACCCCAGATGTTAAAAGCAAATCAATTCACTTTTCTTCCTCCTAGGGATCCCCTGTATTGGAACATTTAGAAATGGCAGTCACTGCCTGGACACATAAAATATTTAAATTACAGGCATTACAACTTACAGAAGTCTGTATAGTTGTGTGCTGAACAACTCATATCATTGCCAAAATAAACAGAGGCGGTGGCAAGTCACAGCCTGGGCTTCTCCCACTCACATCAGTGGGAGAGAGCAGGGTTCTCTGTAGAGAAACTTTGTCCCCAAGTCAAGCCTTTAGGGTTTTACTTTCCTGTACTGGGGCCAAGGAAATGGAAAAGTGGGGCTATTACATAGGCACAAGCAGTGCAGTGAGATTGAATCTCCAGATGGAGACTGGAAGCTCCTTGAAGCTCAAGTCAGCAGGCAGGTCAGCCATGTGGGGAGCTTTGGCAGAGTGGTGTGAGGAAGTTCACATGCTGTGCAGTTCTGACTGTAATGATCTGCTGATAAATAACACGTTTCAGCTGCTGGCAAAGCCCTGACCCTCACTGTTCAACAAATTTATTCCTCACCAGCTAATGGAGAAATACGTATGTACATGTATATAATTTTGAAACTAGAACTGAGGCTTCACTGTGTTTTACTGGGTAGCAGGGAAAATATTTTTAGTCACCAGTAACATTAAAAGATGTGTCCCAGTCTAAACTGAAGATTTCTTGAAATAAAAAACCCACAATCAATGGAGATCCAAGTATTAGAACTATCTGAGAAATGATAATTTGTTGGTGGAAATCTGGACAGGGAGAAGAATTCAGACAAGAGCCCACATGTTTTGCACTTGAATAAATACCAAAAAAAGACAAAAAAATATACTTACACTCTGTATTTTCCAGCTTTTCTGGAAGTCATTTGTAACTGGCACCCAATTTGACTTTTGTAGGAATTTCCACATCATTCTGTGTTGGTTCCACACCAATTTTACTACCTCAACATGTATGTGAATAGAAAACATTTATCATGATGTAATCAGCATTGTCCACATTAAGTATAAACAGTACAGTCACCAGCTGGACTGAGCTGAGGGTCTGCACTGTAAGCTGCTCCCAGCAGAGCAAGGAGCTGCTCTAACACTGTGGGGGTCAGCCCAACGGGAGGCAGAGGGGGCTTGAAGTGTTCTCTCTGTCCTCACCTCCCCTTCTGCTTCCTGACTTCCTACACAGTCCACTACACAAAGGCAAACTCCAAAAGATGGCGTTAGAAAATGCCATGAGTGAATTTAATTGTAAGGTTGTGGTGGGAGAAACATTTTATTTGGATCAGGCCAGCTTTGTAGAAAGTCTAGTGGCAAACCACAGGCCACATCTAGTCTTCAAGGAGCAGTGAAGTAGCAGACTTACAGTCAAAACCATCAGCCCCATGTAAACCAAGGCTTCCCTTTGAAAAACACAGTTCTGCCAGGGATTTTCCCTGTGGAGCAGGCACTGGGAAGCTGTGCAGGCTGCTGAGGCTGCCGTGGTACTGCTGCTCTGAGGGTGTCTGCAGGGAGAGGCAGAACCTGCAGCTCCTACTCCACAGCAGCTGTAGCTCCCATTTCCCAGGTGGTGTGACCAGCCTGGAACAACTGAAAGATTTCAAGGAGTGCAAGAGTGATGGGAATGTGATTAACAATGCAAAGTTCATAAATAGGAGACAGGTTTGGAGGGGGGTATAAGCAAAATGGTTAAGAGGAATAGGATGCAGTAACAATTGCAGCAGTTCTCCTGCATCCCGCTCCCTGTGCAAGTGTGGGCAGTGAGCCCACGGCACTGAGCAGACCCTGCCTCCCTCCTTTCTCACACCCACTTCTGGCCCCTTCCTCAGTCAGGTCTCCTTAAATAAGGGACCTGATGTGTTATTCTACTGAGCAGGTGCTATTCAACTCAGCCCCCACGGAGTGAAAGAGATAATGTGACATTTGGGTTCTCAAGGAAGAAAATCACAGATATATCAGCTGTACTTGACTCCTGTCCAGTGTCCAGTTCCAGTTCCTAATGAAAGTATTGGGAAGCCTCCTTTTAATTGACAGCAGAAGCACATTAAACCCATTAACTACAAGGATATCCTTTCTGAATTGCCAGATGAAATTTAGGAGTTCCTATTTTTGAACATCACTTAACACCAGGAAGAGTAGGTCCAGAAAAATACAGAGAAGCTCTAGCTCAGCACCAAAGTCAGTGGGAGAGAAGAATATCCGAGAATATATAATCCAGATATTTGAATCATGCTCATACTGGTTTTGGAGTATTACACCTGCCAAGGGTTCATGTTCCTCAGAAGGAAGGAATGTTCTGCAATCTACTCTTTGTCTAAAAAGATGCAAGATGGCTTTGATGGATAATAGAAAGCAAGATGTGGAAATTCATGCTGTGGTTTAGATTGGAAAGGATGGCTTTAAAGAAGAAGCATTGATATCTTGATGTTTGAGAGAAAGGAAATATCAGTACATATGGCACCCATTTTAGCTGTTTCGTAAATTACTTCTACATACAGCATTCAAAAATTCTGATGCTGTACGTTCTTTAATAAAATGCATTACAAAACTGATGATATGTTCTTTCTTGCTAATAGGAGGTAGTTTATTTTATTACAGTCCATTAAGTAGAGCAATTGTAGCACTCTTTTAGTCAAGGGAAGTATTTCCTAGAAATGGGTCCTAGCTGACTTTCTGGAAAAGCAGTAAAAGAAAGATTAAAAATCAACTTTGCTTCCTTTTACATTCCACATCACCTCTAAGTTTTCTTCTTTTAGCAGTGTCAAAAGACCCTTGAAGTGATGCATAAAGCAAATTTATAGAGTTTTCCTGTTTGCAACATGTCATATTAACCCTTAAGGACTTGCATAATTCCACCAGGCATAGCACCTGGGATGGGCTCCTCTGACTGAGATAAAATCCTTCCTTAGTAAATGACCATTTCCCCTCTCTTATTTCACTGCTGGAAGCACTTGGTTTCTTTGATCTGTGCTATGTGCCACATATACAATCGCCTCCAAGATTTCATGTGAATTATTGGCTTACAATTACTGTGAGAGGGATGTGTCCCAGGGAGTAAAAATGGAAAGCCAATGAGGAGAAGTTCTGAGAGGGTGACAGAGGAACCTTTCATTTGTGAAATGAATCAAAAACTAGGGAGTTCTGGGGAGATGGTTTAATTAGGACAGGGGAGGAGGCAGGAAGCATATTAAGAGGGGACAGAACCACAGTCAAGATAATAATGAGAACACATCTGAAGGTGCCCCATGTGCTGTTTGACTATGGAAGGATTTGTTACTGAATGGATGGTATTTAGCAGTTAACAGTAATAATCATACAGGCATAATAATAATGGATTGGACATGGATTTTTCTATAGGATTTAGATTTCATTTAAGTTACATGAACACTGAATTGGTGTGCAGAACTCAGCATGCCCTGGATTTTCCATCTAAGTACTTACATCATGAATATCACAACAGCACAGTGAGTGAGCACTGCAATAAGGAGCTTTCCTGGAGATTTTGAACATGGGGGATGTTGTTAGACGTGAGGTAAGCTCCATAAGACTTCTGCAGTAAAAAGAGTCAATAAGCTTAGTGTCTTCTGCAGAGATATTTGACTGAGGGTCTAAGTGACGTTCATTTATGCATGTTTCTGTCATCCTTAGCCTATTTCAAATGTCTGTGCAGAGAAAGGACAGGGCCTTGGGGTACAGATACTGCCTGGGAAAGGCACTAAACTGGCTGTCTGTGTTTGTGAACATCCATGTGTTTGCAGAGAGCTTTGTAAAAGAGCAACCAAGAATTTACTGCTGAGCCTAAATGAAGTCTCTTACCCATAATTCCAGAAAAAGAGTTCTCAGAGGAACAAGTTGTTGATGGTAGCTGCCCCTCTCAGCCCAAAGCAACAGCTTCTCTCTTCAGGTGAAACAACTCAGTTTCAGGTTAGTTTCAGCTGCAGCCCCGATGTAGTTGCATTTTGGTGCTCCAGGTCTCCCTGAGCTGTCTGCTAAGGAGACAGAGGCCTGGTCTTGTAAAACAGAGTTTCAGCTGCTATTGAAATCTATGAAGGACTCAAGACCTCTATCAGAGCTCCCAGTGACAGCACTGAGCAAGCTGGGGCAGTGTGGCATTTCCCTGGTACCAGCTACTGGCTCTGGCAACAGCCCTGCTGGTGACAGGATCAGCTGTGGCCACCTACTTATGGTAAGGAGACTACATCCCTATCAGTCCCTGCTGCTGTCCCCATCCCAGGATTCCTGTTATGTTAGTTCATAGTTGCAACTTTATGGGCAGCCTGATTTGCCAGGGCTTGCAATAGTCCTGATCCATGAGTAACAAGCTTTGAAACTAATTCCTGACACAATTGGTTCTTATTTTTATTGTATGGAATAAATATACGGATCTCTACATTTATGGATCTGGAATAGACATTGCTCAAGAGTCTTTGAATTTAGTCAAAGTATTTTAAGTTGCCTCAACATCTCTGTCTTTTTGATGCAATGGACTCTCAAACACAGCAAGTAGTGTCTGTTCTCTCCTGAAACCTTGTTTCCAAATCTGGCGTCTTCTCTCCCATGCTGCCAATGAAAAATGCTTTATTTTATAATCTGAAGTTTCCCTTAGCATATGGTGCCTTTTTTTGCTGTAGAGATTCTCACTAGACAACTGTTCATAAAATCAGGCTTGGGATGCCAGTGTTGGAAGGAAAGTCAGCTTCCAGCCAAAATAAGCTGCCATGTGAATAGAAGGTCATCATCTCATCCCATGCTTTGTACTTAAGCCCACTCTGAAACTAAAACAGCAGAGGGCAGGCCCCATGTTCAACATGAAGTGTTTGCTCTGACACATCATTTCTAACACAGGCAGAACACAGAAATAAGTGCAGATAGGTCCCTAAGTTGTTGGATTGGCAGACACCATCTTACAGTATCAGATCATAAAATGTTGGGAAGATGATTATAGAGGTGATATGGAAAGGAGGCTTGAATTGAGACTGGGCTGATGCATGAACAATAAATAGTTGAGTGTGTTTGTATGACATCTAGCTCAATGAGGTCCTGAATCTGACTGGGATATTGGTTGTTTCCAACAAAAAAATGCAGATTTTCAGTTGAAAATGGCCCTTGGGGATGTAAGGGTATAAAAACATTCCTATGGAATACATATGTACGTCTGCAGAGGATTTGGGTTGCTTTGGCTTATGCTGGGAGAATTCTGCTTCACTTAAGCTGTTTTGAGCAATAGCTCTTCTGATAGCATCAATCAAGGACAGAGAAAGGATCAACATGGGAAGTTCATATCAAAGGGGGAAACTGTACATCTGTTCTTAAAAATCTGTGTATTTCCCCAGATGAACCTATGCCAGCTCTAATCACTTGTATTTAATTACTTCACACTTCCTAGAACAAAGGAGGCTCTAATAAACAGGTGAGAGTTGAAAGCATGTAGCAATAACTTTATTGTGGCAGGTTTTAATTAACTTTCAATGTTTATTCAAATGTGTTCGTTATCATGTTTCTTTTCTGTAGCATTTTAAAATTGAATTTTTGCTAGAGTACTGCTTTGTCTTGAAGCACATCAGTACTAACTAGTATGGGTAAGCCACTGTGAGGTGTTCTGATGCAGCTGGATAAACAGGATGATGTTCTGAGGGTCTTTACTGATATTTTTTGGAAGCTCAGTGGTGGCATTGATTTCCTGTATTACGTGGTTTACCTGGTCTCAGAATTACTTTTTTTTAAGCAAACCAAATAAAAGAACAAAGTTTGCCTAGAAGCAGAAAAGACATTCTAACAAGAGGTGCTTGTGCACAGAGCGTGTGTTGACAGTTCCTTGTGATGCTGTGAGCAAAAATGTCATGTGCTAAAGAGATTTCATAGTGGGATCAGCACCTTCCCTTGTGGCAGGCTCTGAGAGTGGCAGCTAAACTGTGTCAAATCTGCCATTTCCATCACCTAGTCATGGGCACCAAAGAATCATTGGGGAACCGTGGGGCAAATCTTCTCCAGCATCGATAACAATAAATTACTTGCAAACCCCTTCATCTTTAGGAGGAGGATGAATCCTGGCTAGCCTGCATCTCCCATTTCAGAACCTGCAGGCTGGCACATGCTGTCTTTGCAGGCTGCAGCTCTGAATTAAAGATGCAGCGAGCTGACATCTGCTCGCTTTAATCGGAAGTTGCCTCTGACAGGTTGCTAAAGCCATCCACAATTTGTTGCCCCCAATCTAAAGTGAAGAGCTGTCGGAGCAGGAAGTAATTGTGGGGGGCTCTGTGGGAAGTGTTCATTACTTTGACCACTGCTGGTCATGCTTAATAAGATCCTGTTCTTGGTACCTGTATTAAAAAAAAAACAACAAAAAACCAACACTAGATTTTTGCAAGATCAGGAGGTCGTTATAGAAGTTTTTAACTTTCCTCAAAGCACAAACAGAGCTCATTTCTGCTAATTGGACTGTAAAAGAAAAAAGTCTTCATTATTAGTGATGTTCCAAAGGAGCCTGCGGTTTTTCCACCATGTCAAGCTTGTATCCTGCACTTTCCTATTTATCAGTCAAGACCAGGGGGGTCTTCCTTGTGTGCCAACAGCATTGTGACTGTTTGCTTTTCTGCTTTCAATCCATCACCAGAAAGCTCAGGGACAAAGCTAATAACCATAGGACAAATTCACAAGTACACACCAACTGCTTTGTGCTGCTCCTACAAATGAAAGCAGATACAAACCCCATTTTGCCATCTGGTTTGAGGAAGTGTGGGATTGCCTTGCCTGCTGAGCAGAGCAATACAGGGACTGGGGTAAATATATATATATATAACAGAAATTCTTTTCCTCGTGGCTGTTATTCTAGTGGTGAATGTCACTTTCCATTGCTCTAACCATCATTTCTTTCTCTGTGGCAAAGGGGCAGTACCCTTTTGTAGCCTCCTATTGACATTTCTGTTTCTCCTGCAACAAGTCTGCTGCTGCTTCAACAGCTCTGAGGGTGCAAACGTCCTCCTTTAACACTTCTATGACCTGAGTTCAAACTTCAAAAGCAGAGAACACAAGAATCTTCTGAAGGCATTTGTACTAATTTTTCAGATGTGGACAGCTGTCCATCAGGAAGGGCAATCATCTGCCAGACACTGATTTCTGTTGAGCTGGATTGGCACTGGAGCAGCAAAATTAAGTGCAAAGCATGCATAGTTCAAAGCTAAAAATTGGGAATTAAAAACCACAGGGGTTAACTGCCTTGCCTCCTGTTGCACAGGAAGTCTGTCCTGTGGTGGGAGTCCCAATCTGATGTGTAAAATAAACATCTCAGTGCTTTCCTTCTTTCTCTATTAATTCATTCTGCCCTGTGCTGCCAGATCCGGTGGGGTTTTTTCTTTTATTGGCAGATAAATATGTTGCCTCCGCAGCAGTTGGAAATGAACCTGATCTTTTTGATGGGAATGTTAAAACACCAACAATGCCTCACTCTGCTGCATCTCAGGATGAGGAAGAGTTTGCACGTTTCCTTCATGCTGAGCGTGCCCTGTAGCCCAGTTACAGCATCTGGGGCCGCTCTCTGTCCGGTTGAGGCTGGAGCATCCAGCACAACTCGTGACCTCTCAGTGCAAGCCCCGGCGTGGTTCCTGCTCTGTTTTCAGGCTCCTCGCTGCCCGTCCAGCCCTGCCTGTGCGGGAGCGGCTCCGCAGCCGCTGCGGCTGGAGCTGGAACATGGTGTGCTCTGCTATTTGTAGTTTCCTGCTGCCGACACTGGATACGCAGTTACTATTCCTCCTGCTTCCTCCTTGAGCATTAGAATGGCTCCAAAAATAATTGAAGGCAGTATGTTCTGATGGAATATTTTCGCATTTGCTGAAATTTCCTCTTTCTTTCGCTTGCCAATTTTGATAAGGAGCATTTTGAGACTGTTTCAGCATCTCTGACTTGGCACCACTGGAAGGCACAGGAATGCTCCCCTGATCAATAAGGCACAAAAATGAGTTTTGGCGCCTGAATATAGTCTTAAAACTCATTTTAAAGGATGACTATAACATGTTTTAACAACAAAGTTCTTCTTTAGTTGCTGAAGATGAGAAGACCCAAATGCTCTAGAGGGCAACAAAATCCACACATCTAGAAAAATATGAGATAGCTGTTATTTTTTTACTTATTGCTTTGATCCTCAAAAAGGTTAGGTGATAAGAGACTAGCTATCAGGAAATAATGTAATTAAGCTGTACATGAGGTTCACAGATTTATTGTGCAGCATCTTTCAGATGTAGCCATGTGATTATTTCTAAATTAATGTCTTCCTGGCCTGGCTGAAATGCTTTCAATGGCCCACACTTGGCAGAGCTTGGGGTCTTAAAAGTGTGTCTTAAATTACCCTTCGTATCTAGTTATAGAGAACAAATAAAGGTGGGTCAACAGCTGAGAGGTTGTCTTCTCTGGAGCTGGTGAGGGTTGAAGCAGAAAAAACAGGAGCCATGGTCTGTGGATAGCTTCCAGAAGTATCAGTGCCATTTCAAACCAGGTGGCTCTGACTTTTCTTCTTACAAATCATGCAAATTACAGAGAAACTAATTCAGAAATATTTTCTTGAACCCTCATGTCTTGCAAGATCCCTCTGTATTATTTGGCACCAGAGTCCTGGATGCCTCTTGTCCTGAACAGGTGCTGAAGAGGTGTCACAGACAAAACAGTCTTGAATTTTGCTGGGTTTAAAGCTTATGAACACAAACTTTTGATCTTGATTTGGGTGTTGAAAGGAAAAAGCAGGGTAAACTGCCATAAACACCTACTTTTCACCGGCTTAGTTTTCCCTCATTTTTGTCTTGGTTTATACCCAGTCCATTAAAAGTCTGTTTGATGGGCAGTGGGGCATGTCAGGGATAATATTCGCAAAACTTTGTTTTTGCTGCTGTTACAGCTATTCTCTGATTCTTAATTGTTTTGTGCTGTTGTTCCTTAGAGCTCCTGCCTCTGACATGGGCCACTTGTCCCTCGGGTGTGACCCCACAGTGTGTCTCCAGCACAGTGTCCCTCAGCACCCCACAGTGTCCCTCAGCAACCCTCATTGTCTTTCCCTAACAGCATGTATCCAGGTGTTCTCTGGCTGGTGGATGTTCTGGAAGCATGCTCAGGTGCTGGCATGTGGTGGTTCTCCCTGACGGGGCCCCCCTGGTGCCAGAGCTGGCAGGAGATGGATGGTGGAGGCTCAGGACCCCCTGAAGGCCACCTCGTGAGATCCAGGGGCACTGCTGAGGGGGCAGTGAGACCCAGTGCCAGCTGCAGAGCCACCTGTGCCACCTCACCAGGTGCAGACACTGTCTGCCCTCTCAGTTCCACAGGTTTGCCAGAGCCAAAGGGAAACATTGAACTGGTTGATTTATGTGATGGGTAGGGGAGGGCTGGGAACCCCAAAGTCCAGTGAAACGCTGATATCCTCAGCTTTCCATCTCTGCAGAGATCCCAGCACCAGACATGAAGCACCTTGACATGTCAGGTGTTTAAAGCTGTGGATTTACCCAGCTGCATCTCTGGGCCTCAGACACACGTGGGCTTGGTAGGGGAAATGCTACAATTCTGGTACAAACCATCAAACATCTGTCTGGTTTGTTCTTAGTGGCAGCTATTTGGAGTAACAGGAATGTCACACATTCAGCCAGGAGTAGAACCAGAGTCTATAACAAAGTCACCAAACTCCTGCAGCATTTTCAACTAAATGAAAATTTCTACTGAAAACTGAGAGGAAGATCTCCATCTGGGGGGGAATTTTTCATAATTTACACTATGTTTTCCATTCATGTGGCTGTTGTCTGTTTATATCTTTTAGTATTACATTTTCTATATGACCAATTAACTAATTTCCATTTAGATAGCATGTGGTTCTCTGTAGATGATCTGTGCCCAGAAAAGGCCATTTCCATTTTAAGGAACTGCAAATCCTTTCCAGGAATGCCTGAGTGTTTGATGTTAGTAAGTGTGGTGGAAAGGTGCAATATCTCAAAAAGCAAGCAAACAATGCAGATCTATAAGATACACCCAGATGTCATTAGTTGTATTTATGTGTTCAGGAGCTGTAATTTTCTCCCACCTTCAAAAGTAAAATTCTTACTTCTCTATTCAACATTGTAGAAATCACATGCCTTACTTTGTGCATGGCTGTGGCTTGATATGTGTCAGGAAAAAAATACACAGATCTCTTACTCTGGCATTTAGTAGGGACATTCAGTGTGAGTATGTTGGAAATGGTGCTCTGCTATAAATACAAAGCTATTTGTCACGTCACACATCTCTCTAATTTTCTAGTGGGTTGACAGTTGAGCCCATTGTCTGGAATAATTTAATGTGCTGTAGCCTTACTTACTGTACTCTATGAATCATATACGCAGATATTCATAATGGAAAAACTGTGTTCATGCAGCATTGAGGTTTACACAAATACAGCTGTGGGTCTGAATCTTCAGCTGGTGTAAATTGGCCTTGTTGGAATGGCACCAATTTATCCTGGCCGTGGACGGCGCCGAACACGTGTGAAAGGGAAAGATCTGGCAGAAGTATTGGCTTGTCCATCACCATCTGTAAACACGAGACAAACACAAAAACAAACACTACGCTGTATTTAGGCCCTGGCTTATCAAAGCATTTAGATGTATGCAGAGTTCTATTTTAAAGCTACAAGTGCTTTGATTTAATTAGGGCTGTATTTATAAAGTGGCAACAGGAATTGCAGCAGATTGGAATTAAAAAAAAAAAATAATTAAATGTGCTATCAAAATTTATTCTGAAGCCAGTACCCTCCTACCTGAGAACAGCCATTTTCCTGGTGACTGTGGAGGTACCCAGCCCACTGTAAGGCCCCTGTGGGTACTGATGGACACTAATGACCAACCTCATTGCCAGCTTTGTCACAGCCCTGCTGAATCAGACACTGAGCCATCAACTCATTTTGTGGCAGGATCTGGGACCCCCCTCACTGCTGTGGACCTGTGCTGCGTCTGGGCCTGGTTACCCTCACCATGCCTGATCCTGTCCTGCTGGTTGACTTCATAGCTTAAAGCTTGGACTTGTCTTGTCACCAGAACTTGCACAATGTCCTCTTGCTTAAATCTGGTTGCTGTCAGTTGTAAACCTCAGGGGCTGTGGGACAGGCTCTGATTAACGAGGCCCCTGTTCTACCTGCTGAGTCTTTGTTTCTGGCTCCTTATCCCTTAGGGACCAACTAGCCTGGACAGCCAGCATCAGTCCTCTGTTCTGCTGAATTTAGCTCAGAGGCTTGACTGGAGGGATTTTTCTGTATTCCAGGTAGAAGTTCTGATTCTTTAGACTGTTGGCATTTCCCACATGCTCCTTCACAGATGTATGGCACTTCTGTTAGCCTTTCCCAGACGTTTAGGTCACCTAGACATATGGCTGGTTCCAATTAAACTGTAGTTTTGGTTCTAGTCTGGAGACATTGGGGGATTTTCTTGCTTGTCTCTTATAAAGTGAGCTCACATGCAAATCTTTCCTGGATCATGCCCTTGCGTGTCAGGGTAGACTGTGTGTGTACCACAAATCTGTTCTTCAGTATTCTTTTTGTTCAAATACTGGCTAAATTCAGTTGCAAAAGATGTGAGAAATATGCCTTGATTTTTGTTTAATTGAGTTGTTGTGAATTCTTGAACTCCCTTAATGAGATAGGAATAGACCTTGTAGCTGGAAACTTTGTAAACCTCAAGAGAGGGACTCTGGCAGTTACTGTTCTGTGTGTATTATTATTTTGTTTATATTGTGGAAACATACAAAAATGAACTTGCTTAGTTCTAGATGCTCTCAGAGTGGAACTTTCCACTTTCTGTTGTAGATTCAGTTTAACACTGGCTAGGCAGTTTTGAAAATACAAAATGCACATGGACTCTTAAATGGACCTTTCTTTAATAAGCAATGTATGCTTACCTCCAGCATTTTTCAGCCTGTGAATCATGGATATTAAGTTCCTTAGTGATTGGTAAAGGTATTTGATAAAACAGATTTATTCTTTGAAGACCTTAAGTGGCTACAGATCTTGCCTTGAAAAAAACTATGGAGTCCACAGATCAGAAGAGATTGGAAAGAACCAATCTAATAGGGATTTCATCTAGCATATAATTAGTGATCTACCCTCTCCACAACTACAGGCAAGACACTCTTTTAGATTAACATTTTTTGTCTCTTAGCAGCGTATGGAGGCATAGTGAAAGAATGCATTTCCGACTACCTGGATTTCAAAACCCTGCCTCATATTTTCCCTGAGTGCTCTTGAACTTGCTCTTATTCAGAACATCACCCGAGTTGTGCTTGTCAGAGCAAATCACATAAACACTACTGGTCTTTGTCAGTATTTGTGCAGAGAACTACCAAGAGAAAAGATAGTGAGGCAAAGCAGAAGGTACTGACGTTGATCCAGCAGCTGTTGCTCTCCCATTTTTGAATCTCCTTTTCTAGAACTGGTGCCAGAAGCAGTGCACAAGTTATCCTAAATGCTGTCAGCTGGAGTATTTCCAAAAAAGAAATAAAATCAGCATTCCACAAAGTCCTTAGGGTTAGTCCTTAGGATCATAGTTGGGATTGAAAGATATCCATGAACTAAAACAAATGCAGAGAAAGGCCATGTATCTTAAGAAGCTTCAAAAGAGCTGGGCTGTAGTAAAAAAAAAAAAACAAACAGCACAAGAGACAATGACCCCACCTGGTCCACAGTGGAAAAGGTTTAACACCTGGGAGAACTTTTTTAACTTACAGGGAAGTATTGACTTAAGAGAAAATGTGTATGAACTGGACATGGACCTTGTGTAGATCAGAGAATATGTGAAGAGCTCAGTAAAAGGAGCAGAACATTTTTGGAATTGCTTCTCATTGGAGGTGCTGAGCTGTAGCACTTCACTAGTTTGCAGGTGGAGCTTCATCCCTTTATGAAAGGAAATTTTATCCTGTGGTTGGCTGCCAAAAGCAGTGATTGGACTTGACCTGAGTGTCCCTTTGGAACCGTTTTCTTTATTTGCATGCTATATTGTTCCTTAAGATGACATGGCTATAATGGTTATCATTCTGCCCTTAATTAACCATATAAGTTTGATATTTATGGCTCAGAACTTAGGGAAAAGATGATTTGCTACAAGCCAGTTCATAATTAATTCCAGCGCTAGTGTAGTGTTCAATAGATTTGGGATTTATTATTTCCAGCATGTATAAACAATTTCATTAATTAGTATGTTCAATTCACCAGCTGCCAAGGCCAAGAGGGTTGTGATTCTCCCATCAATATCACTGGCATTGGGTGTGCTGCCAGCCATGTGCTGGGCACATCAACCTGTGGTGATCTGCACCACTGTTCAGAATCCAGTGCTAATGCTCCTCAGCAAGCATTGACAAAAGCCAGAGAGCAGAGGTTTTTATCTGAAATTACTTTATAAATCTCATTTTAGCTGATGTAGAGCTGGACTGTGCACAGCCTGCATACATGCTGTTTCATATCCGTGTGTTTCTTGTCTGTTCTCAAACAGCTGTTCTCACCCTGTACTCACTGGCCTGCCAGATGTTACAAATCCAGGGAAAATATGGAGTCACATTCTCCCTCTGTAGGACTTACTCATGACCAGCTTGAGACCTGCTGTTTGGTCTAACACTTAACCTGGATTTTCTAGTAACTCATCAACTATGGTGACAAAACATGAGGTTAAGAACTCATTGTTGCCAGCAGGACCAATGCTGAGAGATGTGATCTGATACCCTAATTTCAAATGAAGTTGCCTCAAGACCACATCTATAATAATTAGTGGTGCATGTATGATCACTAGTGACAGCGAGGCTAGATTCTTTACAATGCATGGGGAAGAGACCCTTTGGATAATTCTTAGTTCTTCTGACTCTCATGAAAGGCTAATTTCCTTAATTAAACATAGCACTTAACATTCTTCAGCATATGAATTCAATTTTCTTTATGTGCTGTTAGAAACAGGGCTGCAAGAGATAATCACGCTGAAAGTTTATCTTTTTTTTTAAGTGTGCTCACCCCTCCCCCTGCTTCTCAGTCTCTGGAAAACTCCTAAGTACTTAACTGGCCTCCAGATTATCTACAGCAATGTGGAGAAGTGCCAGTTTGGGAGACATTGAGGACAGTTGGTTCACGTGTTTTTAGTGATGTAATGTCCAATCTTAGTTATTCTGTACTGCTGTTTAGTGTGAATTCATGACTGCAGGAGTGATTAGAAGGCTTGAGAGCGGAATTATTTCACTGGCAGTCAGCATGACTCCAACTAAGAAGTAAGTCCCAGGAATAATAAAAGATCCATTAATTTTGTGATTATCACTAGACTAGCTTTATTAAGAGAGTCTTTTTCATGGTTGAGATGAGATCAGTTGATGCAGAGATGTATAGCAGTGTTAGAGTGACACCGAAAATCTTTGCTGAGACACTCTAGCTGGCTTAAACTGATCTCACGGGCACATTCTCCACTCTTTGATATTTATTGTATTAAAAAAATCATTCCTTTAATGGGGAAACTGACTTGTCAAAGGATCTTGAGCATTTTTCCAGGAGCCCACATTAGCCCCTTGAAACTGGGGCAGTCCTCACAGGGTTGAGAGAAATAGCAATTGTTGGGTCATTGCCATGTTCACATCCGTAGTGCTGCGTTTTAATTAAACAGACGAGGCAGCACGCTCGCTTCAGGAACACGGGAAGCAGCAGAGTTTCTCATGTGGAAAACAAGTTTCACTTGAAAGCTTTCAGGAAATATTGCCGGTAATATGGGCCAGGCCAGACAATGTTGACAGACTTTCATATTGAAACCTCCTGGCCACGCATTGCAAACTCTCACAATTCACATTTCATCTGGCATTTTCAGAGTCTCAACTTGGAGTCATATTATTATGAGAAAATTGTCGAAGACCGTTTTAAGAGTTTTTGGTCAAAGAGAAAAATTTGAAAACACGATTGTATCTTGAAATTTGAAAACACGATTGTATCTCAAAAGCAAATAAGACCCCATGTTGAGGTACTTCTTTATTTAAATTCCATGATTGTTAAGGAAATCTTGTAACCTGTGGTACTGTGTAATACTTACATATCTCTTCATTGAGGTCAGTTGTTTAGTGTTGTTCAAAATTCTTGAAGGACATCCTTTAAACTGTTGTATATTTCAGTAGATTTACCAAGACCAAAAAAGGGCAAATCATCTCTTAAACTTCCTTTCTTTTTCTCAATAGTTTATTATTTTACTTTAAAATGGAGAAGCATGGTTTTACTTAAGCTAGATTCTCATCTGGCAATATGTGTATAGATTAGATAAAGGAAATGCTCCCTATCCACAGAACAATAGATTACTTGTTTAAATTATTTGTCTTTAAAAGATCCTGATTTGGCTTTGCTGAGCATAAAATATTAAATTTACTGTTTATTTTTAGTGGATTCCTGCCAATTTTCTTCTCCCTGACTGTCTTTAGATTGTTTAAAACATTAAAAAAAAAATGTCCTCATCAAACATATATCTACTTACAAGAAATCTCTGTTGGTCTTTCCGCAGGGACATAAAATCTTGTTGTTAGGACATGAACTTTGCTGTTACGGAATTTTCCTTTCTTTATTACCTTTATGTTTTTCCTGCCCTTTTTTGTTCCTTTAAGCCCACAAGTGTGGCAAATTATGTTGTGCTAATGTTGCTTATTAAATCTTCATAAAGTGAGAAAAAGGAATCCAGTGAGAAAGCTTTAAATGTCTCTTCAGGTGTAGTAGGTAGTTTCATTCTGTTTAATTGACAGTAGTGTTTGAGTACTCTGACCTCATCCTTGCAAAAATTTTGTTACTTATATTTTGGGAAAAATTGGTGATAGGCCTGATCAGCTCCACTGGTAGAAATGAGAACATATCTGTGTCATTGATATTATTTCAGACTTGCATCTTTGTGACTTGAACCAAATTTGGATTTTAGGGCTATTTATCAACAGAAAATACAAGGCCAATGTAGGCTCTATAGCTGCAAGTGTATTTTCATAAATAAAAGATTAGGAAGTCAGGCATATGTGGCAGTTTTTTGGGACCAGGTCAGTGTTGTGTGTCTGGTGACACTTGGAATGTTTATTTGTCTTTGGTTGAAAGGGATATTCAATGTTATTTTTGCAAATCCCCTCCGTACAGCAGAGCATGCCCATGCTGGATTGAGTGCTCAGCATGAAATGTTGTTTTTCCTGCAGGGATCTTAGGTGACCCATGCAGGGCCTTTCCTCTCAGGAGCATCATCTCCACAGGGAATGGGGAGCTGACCCTGAGCAGCTACAGCAACAGAGCAGTTGGCTCTGAGTGTTCTTCAGCTGTCACAGGTCAAAAATTGTTATGCAGTGCTAAAGAACAAACCAGCTTTTTATTGGAGGACATGTAAATGTTATAACAAAGATCTGGAATGATCTTTTGACTCTAAGGTGGTTACTTAGAAGCTGCATCACTGCCTTTTTACCTTAAAACACTTTCTGTAACACCAAGGACTGAGTTGACCTGACCTCTGTAGTCTCTATAATTAGTTTTTGGTTTTCATAATGAATTAATGAGTTAGGGGGTTTTATTGTTATTGTTATTATTATTGTGAAAGAGTCCTTATTAATGGAGAGTTCCCCAGCTTACTGGGATGGAGATAAGGGAATATGATTTTAAAGAGATCCTGCAAAAAAAAATGTTTGCAGAAAAGAAGAGATTTGAGATTGCAATTGCTTGCAGAGCTGTAGTCAGGAGTAAAGAATGAAAGGTTCTCACTTTGAATGCTCTTAGTCTCTAACACAACACAGAACAAGCTAAAACAGAAATGCACTATCTCTTAGCTGTCTTGTGACAGCTTATAATGAATGAATGTGCTGCAGACTGAAATGTCATAGTGACGTGCTTCTGAATAAGAAATGAGTTTCATCAGCTTTATTCAATATATTTCTATCTGTATCTGAAGTACTGAACAATCCATTTTGCTTGGGAATACATTTGGAAGTGGAAGAAGTTGAAATGTGTGCTCTCTATAGATATTAATAAAATTCTTTTTTTTTTTTTTCTTTCTCTTAGTTCCCAAAAATAATAAGTGGGGGATAGGCTGGGTCCTGGCTTTGAACATGGAAAGATCTAGGAAATAAAAGAGTAGGAATTCAGCTGGTTATTTGAATGTAATATTTGGAAACTTTATGTATAGATAAAGAAAGAGGTTTGAGAAAATTGCATCGGTAATATTTATAGAATTTTTGGTCCATTTGTGAATTAAAAGTACTTTATGAACTGCTATGGTCAATGAAGCAATCCCTGATTATAGTTCCCTCTGCTAACATCTTTCTATATATGAAGTTCCCATGATTTATAGGAAAAGACTGTGGGATCAAGCTTACTGAGGAACATGTTTAATAAATTATTTTTCCTGACCTATCGTTTTGCTAATAGTAAAATTTGGTGATAGCTTCAGTGCTTCTGTTGCTCAGAATGAGCTTATTTTAATGAGGTTCATAGGTGAGATGATTTTGGCTGTGTTGCATCTATCTCAGAAGAGGATTTTTATATTTTGCACTGTCTCTTACTGTTTCCCTCCTTGTCTAACTCTGATTTATTCCCTCCCTTGTGTGAACCCTTCTAGATGTTTGACTGGATCAGCCACAACAAAGAGTTGTTCCTGCAGAGTCACACGGAGATCGGTGTGAGCTACCAACACGCCCTGGACCTGCAGACACAGCACAACCACTTTGCCATGAATTCCATGGTGAGTTGAGAGCACACTGTGAGCAGCACAGAGGGAGGAGAGGGCCAGCACAGGAGGCCACCTGCAGTGCACAGGGCTCCAGGGCCCTGTGAGAGGTGATGTAAGACTGTGACAGCAGCAGAGCATTGCTCTGTCCAGCCAGACATTGAGGTATGGTAACTTCCTTGACTTAAGAGCAGCACAGCCCTGCAGAGTTTGTTTACATTTTGGAGAGCAAATACAATAGTTTTCAAGTTTTCAACATTTCTTTGACTGAGAATTAATGAGAGCTGTAGGATGCACTTTAATAATTTATACTTCTCCCTCCACACCCTGCTAAGGTATTTTTCAAAACCTTGAAAAGAAGACACTAATCAAGCTGTCAGTTATGGCCACAGTGGGATTTTGCCTTTTTCAATTGTTAATTGGTCAGAACTTTTGAATGCAACTCAATTTACCTTTCTTTTTCAAAAAAGAAAAAAATCGTCATTATATCTTCTTAAGTGCTTTGCTCGTGTTCTTATTCTTTCCAGACATAAGGTATTTGTCTTGGAGACTGCCCTGCTTTCAGCACAGAAACGAGGACAGGATGTATTGATGTTTTGATCATTGCAGTGGGATAGAGGAATGCATGTGTACCCCCTGCAGCAACTGTGCAGTGCAGAGATGAGCCCTCTCTGAACACTCTGTCAACTACAGCAAAGCTTGCCCTGAGTAAACCACTCCAGCAGGAGAACCTCCTCCTGCAGTGCAGGGTCAGGCTGCAGCTGCATGGGGGCTGACACCTCAGAGGTGGTTGAAGTTGATGGTGTAAGTCACTGGAGAGCCACAGCTGCTCTGCAGCACACAGGCAAGGCGCTGGAGAGCAGCTGTCTGAAATGGGAAAAAGAGATCCCAACACCCGAGGCAGTTAAAGACCCCACACTGCTTTCAGAAGGTTACAGGCATTAACCCTGGGATCTGGCCAAATTCCAAGTCAGGTAATTAACTTCTCTGACCTGAATTCCACAGGCCACTTCCACCTAGCTAGCTATTCCCCACTTAAAGCACTGTGCCTCCCTAGGGCATTGCATAACAGTGGGAGATGAGAAATGTTTATAATGCCTGTTAATGTGTTTATTGTGATTATATCTGAACAGAGCATTGAAAACCAGGCTCTAGGCACCTGATAGTTAAACTTGCCATCACAGTGCCATCTAGCAAAATCCAGGAAAACACTGCTTCCATATAACACTGCTGCTCTCAGAGTCCCAACAAGTAAATGTGTCCTGGAGGTTAGTGCATTAAAATTCATTTGACGTATGAAAGATGCAAATTTGGTCATAAATCTTCAGAAATACCATTAGTAGAGTCAGGATCTCCCTTTATCCTTTTTTTTTTTTTTTTTTGTGATTATGATACCACAAAATATGGTAATGTAAAATAATATTGTCAAGTATTATTTTCTTAAAATAACTGGGAGTTAGGCTTGGAAAGAGATCATTGCTGTTAATAGAAAATTAATGATTTTGCTGGAAATTGGATTTTTAATTTACCTGGTTCTTTTTACGTGCAATACATCAGCAACTGCTGCATTGAGAATAGCTCAGGTGTATATTACTCAGAATTATGAGTAATAAAATAATAAAATCTTGAGGCACTTTTTTTTTTGGTTGCGAGGCTTGGGCTTTTTTGTGGTATTAAATTTTGTTTTGTTTTGTTAATACATTAAAATCAGTATCTAGTGAAGATCTGGAGGAGGACAAAGCAGCTAAGGATGGCTGAATTTTAGCAGGGAAAGGCCTACAAACTTCAGTGAAACTTGGATCAGACCTTGGATTTCTAGGGTGTTTTGTTTTGATTGTGTTTGTTGTTTGGTTTTTTTTTTCTTCACACTGTACCTGGTTTCCTTTAAGCCTGGCATAACTAATAATAATTAAAATACAGTTCATCTAGAAAATGCACACCCCTAATGTTTACTGGGTCATGCCTTTTGTTGCATGGTCTTCCTATACATCTCTATAGGCATGCTGTGACCAAAACTTCTTTTTGGAAAAACAATTTGCTACTCTGTCTGTTACAATAATAATTCTTCCTTTTAAATGGTCAATGTGGGATGTGGGGAAATCATATATTTGAGGTAATATACTGTAGTGTGGTATTTTTCTTTCAAATAAGGAGCATAGATTATTTTTTTTCCTGTGATTCGAGGCAGTGCTTGTTTTCACTTCAGTTTCAAAATAAATTGTTACTCTTTATCACAGCTGTATAATGTTTATACTGAAGCAATAATACTTTTCACAAAGATGAATATTTAACTCAGACCTTTTTCAAGCAATATCAATAATCTAATAAATTCACTAGAAAACAAAACCTCAGTGTTCCAGTAGGCAGAAAGCATACTGGGTGTAGCTCTGCACTTGGATACCTGGTGTACATGCCATTTGTTCTGACTAAAGTTATTTGTATTTCCCTTGCCTGAACTTTTTTATGCCTGGATCTGATAACCTCCTTAAATTATGAGTTTCTGCTTTCTGCATACAAAAATGGGAGTCTTCAGTGCTGATACTGCTGCCTGTCCTGCTGTTAGGGAATTACACCACACAGAGATCCATGTCCTAAATCACACTATATTTTAACATGTTACAATTATCATGTAAAGGCTAATAATGTTTTTTGAAATTTCCCAATAACTGTCTTCAATGAATGGTATTTTTCTGTATATAGGCTGAGCTAAAATGCCATCCAATATTACACAGGCTACATGTAATTGGTCTTCTTATAGAAACTTAAAGATATAAAAGATATCTTATGAGGGTTTTTTTTGTCACTGAAATATTCTGCTTTGGATTTATGTGTTAGGCTCATTTCACATATAGTTTCTAAAGTCACAGTAGCACAGTGAAAAAAACAGGTTTTTTATATTTTATTTTAAAGAAAAACCCTTCAGCAATCAAATTTCACTTTCAATTAATCTGCAGAACCCTTTTCTTGTAGCCCACCTTTGCTGATTGCCATCACAGTATCTCCTAGTTCTCTAGGAAATGAGATGAACACATCTAATTCCTTGCAGATTTATTCCTTTCCGTGGCTCATTTTTCTGTTGTGAGTGTCAGGCATTCCTTTTCCAAGTGTGGCACAAGAAAGTGTTGTCCCAGCCAGGCTTGGAGGGTTTAATTAAGAGGGGAGGTCTTCCATCATGCCCACAAGGTGAATGGGGATGAATTCCTGCATTTCCCTGAGAGAGATCACTCCACAATTGCAACTCCACTGCTTTCAGTGCTTACTGCTGACACTGAGGGCTCTTATCCCAGCATGTGCTGGGACCTGGGCAGTGCTTGCTGAGCTGGAGGGAACAGCAGTGTCACTCTTGGCCACCATTCCTTGGTTGGGCCACAGAAACGGACTGAGTGTTGGTGAACAAAGGGGAATTGGAACTTGCAAGGCACTGCTCAAGGCTTTTGTAAACTGTAAAAGAAACTCTTACCTGTCATGGTATCGATGTACATGCAGGGAAATCTTTGTTTTGTTTTCCAGCCCAGTGATTTTTAGAAGGCAAAAATCCCCTTTTTTGGATTTAAGAGATTGGGATTTTGAATTTTGGATTTATTTCAACTTTGAAGGTTCAAAGTTGAAATAAAGCCAATAAAAAATTAACATGAGGATTGCCTTTGAAAAGTGTGCAAGTACATGTGAAATAAAGTTTGTTTGCTGAAAAGTATATATTAGCAATAATTTCAGTGTAACCTCGTGTCATGAGTACAGAATGTCAAGTGAAGTGCTTTTACTTCTAGACATTATTACATTGTTTCCTCATTTTTTACCTATTGTGCTCTTATATAGCTATAAATGAATGATCCCTTACAGAGCTCTTCAGGGACCCCTCTCAATTTTAAAAGAAAGATGAGGTTAGGTTAAATTTAAAGTGAGACTTTCCATGTACCTGCTGTTGTTTCCAAGCCTAAAGGAAAAACAAAGTCACAGACATTAGTTGCTCTACTGAATCCTATGAAGACTGAAAGATCTATTAAACAGTGACTTAGAAAAAAGTCTCAATTCACTCAATTTATAGAAGTGAACAAACCAGAGGGAAAAGAGGATTTAACTTTGTGAAATGTCAGCAGATGAATTCTGTTCAGCATAGATTTTCCATTTTACTTCAGAACATTACACATTGGCAGATAAAGATGAAAGAAAAAAACCTGGCTTACAATGTTTGTTCTTCTTCAAAGTGGAAAAGAAATGTCTTGCATTTTGTGGATTGTGGTCAGTTAAATGTTGAGTTTTTTCCTGAAAGTAAATTATAGATTGCCTTGAATCCATACTGCATTTTACTTCAATCTGCAGCAGCAATACAGATGAGTACATCACAGGTGATACAGCACTTGAATGCATTTGTTGCTCAAAAATGAGCAGGAGAAGCTCAGGAATCTCTGTTTTCTGAGCCTTTTTCACTTGGTGCCCAAAGAATGGAGATGTGAGTTGGTGATTCCCAAACTGCTCCTTGCTTCCTGCTCAAAAAGCTGTGGAGTCAGTGGGTTGGTACCTGGCCATGAAAAATTCTCATATAGGAAAGAGAAATTTTCATCCTTATCCCTGTATAAAAGTACAACAGACATAACAATATATAAATCTCTCTGACTTAAAAACCAGACTCTCAGAACATCTGCTGCAGTTCAGCTAAACTTAGCCTTACCCTCCTGCTGGTTAACGTGTCTGTGCACTGGAGCCATTGGGAGCCATGGAATTCATGGTTGTTTCCTCCATGCCCATTGCATTGCAGTGGCCAAGGTAAGTCAGCATGGGAAAAAATGAATAAACAAAATCAGAATGAAAACAACCTTTCCTTACATGAAATCAAAACTTCTTTGGGAAATTTTCTTCAAACACATCACTGTTCTGTGACTTTGGCACAACTCATCTAAGTTTTAGCACCTGTAGCGATGCTGCACTACTTTCCACCAGAAGGATTGACCTGAAATGTTGCAAAATTATCTTGGCTGAGGTTTACTCATGGAGGATTTCTGGGAAAAAGACTTAAACATTTCATCTGATTTCCAGTTTCTAACCTAGAGGGACACAAAGAAATGTTGGACTGTGGCTGGTGGTCAAAATTTCAAATCATAGCATCTTTTTTAGTATACTTTAAGCTCTGGATCAATTTTGATTGCTTTCTCTAGTTGTAGTGAAAAAAAAAATAGTTATTTCTAAAAAATATTTCTAATAATTTTGAGCCAAATCAAATTTTTTAGAAAAGGCTTTGTGATAAGGGGGAAAAACAAGACTGAAGGCTGGGTATTGCTTTAGAGATATGTTTTTCATGTGACAGTTGTCACAGTCATGGTTCTACCAGGGAGAATTGAGTGGCTCGGAGGGCTGGGGCCCAACCTTTTTCCCCTTTAGCACCTACAGTTAAGATGAATGTACTTCATAGTTATCCCACACACTCTGCAGACATACTTTGCCCTGCTTTACAACTTAGTTTGGGCCTGTGCCTACCTTGGCAATGCTCTGTTGCATTTCATGTTTGGATTGGCAGATGAGATCCTGCTCCAACAAACACTTCCATCTCTGATTTATTATTTGCCCATGAGTAATGCTGCTAAAATCATCAGGGCTGTGTCTGTCCTTGTGCCTGCTTACAGATTCTACTCCCAGAAATTTCTAAATCCCTTTGGAAATAGTTTAGAGAGACAAGAAAGCAGCAGTAAGTCATCATTACCAAAACATATCAAATTTTGAGATGTTCCTTTCCTCTGGAGAGGAGGAAAGAGAAAGGAAAAGTGCTTACATCAAATGATTTTCCAGGAATCTGCAGGACAGCTGTCATTTGTCTTTTGATGGTGCATCATTGCAGGACACTGTCATGATGGCTATTTATTTTCAGCTTACATTGCTATGCAGAATGGGGATATTGTAATGCAATTACATTGCTGTCCACGGTTTGGTTTGAGTAAAAACTATTCTTCCACTTCTTCAAGGCTGAATAAAAACAATAATGGAAAATTCTTATGAAAGAACAAAAAATATTACCCTTTTAGAGGCTTTTGAATCCTTCTAAATGTAGAATAGAGTTGAATAATATCTCTGCTGGAGAACAGCTTAAAATAGCCTGTAGAAAAGATAACATTTTAACTGAAGGCCATAATGTAATAGACATTTCTATGGAAACACTTATATTTCTATAGAATATCCTTATGAGCTCTTTTAAATTCTGTAAGCCTTTTCCATTTGTTGACACTACATGTCTATAAAGGATTATCAGACAGTTCTCAAAGGGCATAAAGCAAACTTTTTACTTATGAATATGTGGATATAGCATCCAGAAAGATGAATTAATGCACCAAAAATATCAGGAATAATATAGAAGCAATGAATACACCCTAACAGGTAAATGAATAGCTGAAGTATGGCAAATTAGTTTTACATAAATAAAATTCAAGGAGAGAGGGGGAGATAACAGTGTTAGATAATGGCACAGATGTACAGAAAGAATCCAGGGGGATGTGTTTTTAGAGTGGAAGGTAGTATGCCTGCTATTCCCACATATTTAAGCAGGGGGTTGATTGCTCTCACTGAACTGCTTGGCTTTACTCCAACTGATGGTGTTTGGAATGTGTGATGAAGGCAGAGGGTGGATGCAGTTCTTCCTTCTCTTTATTTATGTGTGCTTTTTAATTTTCAGAATGCCTACGTCAACATCAATCGAATCATGTCTGTGGCATCACGGCTCTCTGAGGCAGGCCACTATGCTTCCCAGCAAATTAAACAAATATCCAGCCAGCTGGACCAAGAGTGGAAGAGTTTTGCTGCAGCTCTGGATGAACGCAGCACCATCTTAGCCATGTCTGCTGTCTTTCACCAGAAAGCTGAACAGGTGAGTGCTCTGGGGAGAGACAAAATGGTTCTGTGCTACCTTGATAAAGATGATGCTGCAGTTATTACTTGGTGCTTTTTGGCTTAAGTGCAGTGAGGCTGAGAACTTTGTTCCTGGGGGCCCATGTCCCAAAATCAAACAGTGATATGTCTACCCTAAAAACAGCCCATGGCCCCTGGTGGGTGAGAAATTATTTTTTCACTTTAGTAATGAGAAAAATCTGATCATAACTGAAGTACACTGGTTCATTAACAAGTTGTTTTATTTCTAACATTTCGTTAGTGCTGTGAATAAATTCAGGATTATCATGGCCAGGTATCTGCGCTCATGTATATGTGCTATGTGCAGAGTAACGTTCACACACATGACATAGACACAGACCAGCAGGCAATTTCTAGGAGCCAAAGAATAATATTCATGAATAATGGATATTACAAAATTCATACCAACATTTACAGTGCTCTCCATGGACCCAGACTTTGTTACACCTCACCAAGTAGAGATTTCAGAGACAGCTGTGAACATCAAAGAAAATTTTCTATACCCCTGAACTCTATTTTGTGTCTTTAACAACTTCTAGAATGGTTCCATAGTTCATAGTTAGAATAAAGATTTAAAATGAATAAACCTTGTGCTTTTTTTTTGCATCTAAACCAGGTCCACCTAATGACGATGCTTCAACATCGATTATGTGTTGATTACATTCATTTTCCAGTGACAAACACTGCTTTGGGGCTCTCTTCAGTATTGCTGTGTGCTTGTTTTTCCAAGTAGTTAATACCAAAGCTACTAAGTGGGTGTGCTTGATATTTATAAAATAACCTGAACTCGAATCATCTGAAGAAAAAATTGTAAGAGCTAAGCTTGAAACTGTGTCTCTTAAGCCAGAATATATGTGTAGAAAAGGTTATTTAAAGAGTTAAGGATTTCCTCATTGTTAGTTTCTGACTGTAGAATTACAATGGATTTTTCTTTATTTCATGCTCCTTATTGACAAGAGGCAATAAAATAGAGCAATTACTCACCCTACTGGGCACTTACTCATGTAAGCACACTCAGGGCCTTTGATGGGACTGATAATCTAAGAAGATGCCCAGTACAAGAACTTTCATCTCCTTACAATGGGCACTGTAGTGATTAGGTGTAGTCTTCATGTTAATAATTGGTCAATCATCATATATTCAGAAAAGAAAATAATAATAATAATAAAATATATATATCCAGTTTGTAGTCACAATGAAAATATTAGGGTTTATTAATGGATTAGATAGTTCTTGTTTGCTTGGTTTAAGTTTGGGGTAGTTTTTACTACTTTATTTATTAATTTTTTTTAATGAGTGACCCCCTATTTTTCTGAAGTGTCAGTTTTGTTTGCTATTTCTGAGGAGCTGCTGAGGTATTGTGCAGCATGAAAAGCAACAAATCAGAAATCTGTACTGACCTGCCTGGCACCTCTTCCCAACAAAGTGAAGTTTGTGCTGTCTGGCAGGAGCCAATCCCTCATTATTAACAGATAGGAAAATTTGCTAATTGTGCCAGCAGTTGCTTCTCATTTGCAGTAAGAGAAAATTAAGTGTGTCCATGAACCAGGACTAAAATTTCATCCCTGCCTTAGTAACTCTGGCAGGATAAACCGATGTCTTGATCTAATAATTTGGTCATTTAACCTCTGTATAGTATAAATAGTGAAGTGTTTGAGATTTGGTTTGTAACTAAGTCTGTTGTCTATCAAACATTCATTCCAAATGTGACTTTTAGGTGGCATCACCCAGGGGTTTTTTTTACTCAAATCAGGGCTTCATTATTTTACAATATACAGGGCTTACTATGAAATAGGTCTTTATTGTGAAGCAAAGATAAAGATAAACCCACTATTTCCTCTGTTGCAGATCAAGTCTGGTTTTGCTCCCTTTGTTCTCTCAGTAAGGGCACTGTTGTTACAGATGCAGCCATTTCTCCCAGAGTGTATCCCTGCTTCCCTCACACTGATCTCTGGTGGAATAAGCTGCTACAGTCTCTTTGTTCATTCCTTCCTATTGTGATTGAAGGTCTCTGTGATGCCAACAGGAAGCCAGTCTTCTAGGACCATAATCTTTCAGCCTCTGGCACATCCCAGCCTGCAAGGGAGTTGTTGGCTGGGGACAGAGATTTATGAAATATCTATAATATGCAAGTTGAGCAGGAAGAAACTTGTTTTTTTCAAGGTCTCTTCCTAAAGACCCCACACAGAAAACTGCACAGAATACAATTTGTCTGGCTTGGAAGGATGAAAGGCTGAGTCAACCCTGCTGGGAATTGAACCTCACATCTGTCTTCATGTGCCTCAGAATCCCAGTGCTTTCCTGGCTTTTATTGCAGATACATATGGCATGTATGAATGGGACTCAGCTGAATTGATTCCTGGATGCTTTACTTTTTTCTGTTCCTTTTTTTTAGTGTGTGTGCACATACTTGTCTTTCTTAAATTTTTAAGCACAACTAGGACACGTTAAACCATCATCAAAAAAACAGCAAAGAAAAGGAAAAAATAGAAGAAAAGAAAGAAAAGAAGACAAACCTTGCCCACTACTTAGCGTCCAGCTAGGCATCCTTCAACACAAGTGTCTGATCAAAAGCCAGTAGACTACACTCAAAACAACCACTTTGTCCACGTCAAGGTACCACTCAACAGATTCACTGGAGGTGTTTCCCAAATATCCTATCATTCCACCCGCTACAAATCTCTTGGTATTTTGGTGTTTCCTTATTTCCTCCTTTTTTTCTCTTTTTTTCTTTTTTTTTTTTTTTTTAATTCTCTCTCACTTTCTCATGCTAACATGGAGATATTCCAGAGCAGAAGAGAATCTGCTTCTCTAGGTTTATGTTTGTCTGAAGCTATTCAGCGTGTCAGGAGGTTGTAGAACAACATCTTATCTCACTGGGTTTTCGAGAGAATTTGATGATTTACTCCAGGTGAGATTCCAGGTCACCAAACAGCAGATGGGTGAGGCACCCACACAGGTGTCCTTCCTGTTTTGGATGTAAACTCTGAATGTGCTAAAGTGTTCATAAGATGTTCCCTCTACAGATCCTGTCAGAATGAACAAATTAATGTTTTGATTTAGCCAGGAAATCTCAACCAATTAATTCTGGGTCAGAGTCTACCCTCAGAAATGCATGAGCAGGACTACTGTTTAAGGTAGTAGGTGTTAAGTGCACATACTAGACATTTATGCTGTTTGTCAGAAAAGTGACCCCTGACTATCTGTTTCATATTACTTTACTCCCTAACCTGGAAGATTACTGTGTTCAGCTCTGCCTGAATCTCTCTAAGCACATCTTCAATTTCTCTATATGAGGCAAGGAAATGAAAAAGAGAAAAGAAAAAAAAAGAAGAGAAGAAGAGAAGAGAAGAGAAGAGAAGAGAAGAGAAGAGAAGAGAAGAGAAGAGAAGAGAAGAGAAGAGAAG